>CAJGYO010000005.1:97705491-97979783 GCA_904845875.1 Miscanthus lutarioriparius
TTGGCTGGTTGGTTTGGGTTGGCTGAAACCAACCCGCGAACATGTTGTAAAACTCTACAACATTAAGAACCTCATGTTACTGTCGTCAGATCTGTCCGGTTTGACCAGCAGTGAAAGTTTTTGGTGCCAATGTGGTTGAGGTATGATACAAATTCTGTTGCAAAAAAGACATTTTGACTTGTTTAATGTCAGAGGTGTTGTTATAAAGTAGTGAAAACCCATCTGTGTTCTGATCATGTTTTGCTGTATATGGAATTATGGATATGGCATCACAGATATTATGCTGTATATGAATATATCATCAAATAATATCAGCACAAGTTTGAGAAGATACGGTCCCAGAATATCATTCATAAGTCCTTGAAAAGTATAGGGGGCATTGTAGAGTCCAAAGTGTAACAACTCGGGTTTTTGGAGAAGCCAAAAATACGAACTTTTTAAAAATTCTCCTGCAATGAGTGAAGCATGTAGATGCAAGGTCAAACTAAGAATAATTTATAAATAAATTGTTGCATGCATATAGAATTACTTGTAGGAGTTTGTCGGAGTTCTTTTGTTGGTTTAGTGTTTTGTGTTGGAGAGCACAAGTCTGTAGCAAATCCTTTTGGACTCCTTCTGGAATCTCAACCAACTATCTTTATCAAATCAATGCACGTGAGTTGTCAACCCTTGACATGGACCCTAGAGCCTTAAGTGACCCCTAGAGGACCACACTAGGAGGTATACGTGTTGGCGACACATGTATTCCAATGTGAGAAACCCATGGCATAGAGTAGGATAGAAATAGAAAAAAGAAAAGGGGCATCTGGCCCAAGTAACCGAACCAGCCCAACCTAGGCCCCCTGCTTCTGGCCCGCTCGCGCATGGGTGGCCTGCTTGGCCCAACCGGCGCAGCAGCCCAACCGAGCCCCCTCTCCTTGCCCCGCCGGCCCGTCTCGCACCCCACCGGCCCACGAGCACACGGGCCTGCTGGCCTAGCCGCGCGGCCCACCAGCGCCTGGCCAGCAGCCGAAGCCCCACTCCAACCCTAACCCAAGGGCGCACGCGCCCTGGCCTCCAGACGCCGCCACCGCCGCCGCTCGCTCTGTCACGCGCGCACGCGCCCTGTACGCGCACCGCACGCAAGCTCACGGCCCCACGCGCCTCGGCCTCCACGCCGCTTGATGCGCGCCGCGTGTCTCTGCCCGTGCACGGACGTCGAGGATGGACGGAGCTCCTAGAAGCCCTAGCCCACGAGCATAAATAGCCGAGCCGCCGCCGCCCCTTCTCCTCCATTTCTCAGCCGCCGCCGCCTTCCCTCTCCCTCTTCCTCTGCGCCAAGCAGCAACCCCGCGACGTCCACGCAGCGGCACCACCTCGTCGGCATCCACCTCGAGCCACTGCTCTGCGCCTCGTCCTCGGTCGCAGCCACGCCAAGCCCGACCCTGTCTCGGCCACGACGAGCCTCTCCACGCCGATGTCGTCGTGCTCCACCGAGACCGCTTCGGTGCCCTCCACTTTGACCCGCACGGACGTCGTCAGGCCCGTGCTGCCACCGGCGCCTCGCCAGAGCGATGTCGAGCCGGCCGCGGACACGGTCCATCGCCCCAAGCCACCGTCGTCCTTCGTCACGACGACCACGACATCTGCACGACGACCGTCCCTGACCACCAACCTGTAGCCAAAGCCGCCTCCCTGCCGAGCGATGGAACATCAGAAAGCCACAGCCTCTCCGTGCCGGGACGTGCCGTGTCGCGTCAAGCTCCACCCAGTCACCCGCTGCCACGCCGGTGGAGGCCGCTAGCCGGTCACGACCACCCTGCGACCTCCACGGCTGCTGGCCCTGCTTTGAACCGGCCTCGTCCCATCGACGCCCTCGACGTCTGCGACGCCCCTGCACCGAGCACCATGACGCGCCCCTGCTCCAGGCCCGTGACCATGACGACCCGAGCGCCCTGCCTTGCCCCGGCCACCATCTGCGCCACGCCAAGCCCCTGCACCGACGCACCCCGATGAACGCCGACGCCCTCCCCGCGGCCATGACCTGCACCGCCAGAACCGCGCCCCTTGCAGCCAAAGCTACCGCCTTGGGGCACCTACGTCATGCCGTTCGCGTCCAAGAACGGCAGCATCGCCACACCGATGCTCTCTACATCCCCCTGTATCATGTCTCGAACTGCACCGTGCGGACGCCCGGCGCCAAGCCCGTCGGTAAGCACCAGACCCCCAAAGCTCCGCCTTTGATTCGTTGCCTTGATGCCTGTCTGTCCGGCCTTCGTGCCGCATTGCCCGTGGCACCTGCACTTGCACGCACAGCCACCGAAACAGTGCCTATTCTCGGCTACTCAGGAACATGACGTCCACGTCATGCACACGAGTGCTTGCCTCGCCACCCTCACGGCCATGGCACCGACTGGCACGCGGCACACGACCCGGCGCCACTGCATGCGCCGTCGTAGTCTTCGCTCCGACGTGCCAGTACCGGACACAACCACACCAGCTCGGCGACCTCGCCTACGACGTTGCAATGCGGCACACGATCACAGCCAGCCCCAAAGTTCCGCCTTTATGCGTTCCCTTGTTGCCATCTCTGTTTGTTGGCTGTCGAACCGTTGTTACCGACTCATCGGTCGACCACGGCGCACCGCCGTGGTGCCACACCGCTTGGACACACACACAGCTGCACATGGTGCTGCTCGGTCGTCCTTTAGCACACCGTTGCGCGAGCGCCGGCACGTCACGGACCGGCAAGGAGATACTGCACCAGCACATGCACTGCCAGGTCTCTCCCTTACCGCTACCCTCGCCCGGCTAGTACCTGCACCCGGATACCCTAGCTACACAGCGCGGCATCACCGCCACAGCCGACCACAGTGGTTGCAGCCACACGCGTGATCACCGCACCCGCACGCGCGCCTGCGGCGGTGACGCGTGGCCATGCCTTGCACGTCGCCGCACAAGCTCTGGCACACCACCATCCCAGTGGACCGCTCACGGTCACGACCACGTGCCTGAGCACAAGCCAAGTCCTTTCGGACCTTCACCAAACACCTACGGAGGCACCATTGCCATTCGTGCTCACATGCCATGAGCTACGGACATGCGCCGCCACAGTGCAGGCACGCGCACAAGCCTCATCGCCACACCCCCACGGCCTCATCATGTCGTCATTCGGCATGCCAAGCCACGCTCACGCAAGATCCGCCGTAGCCTGACGCTCGCGGTGCACACGAACAGCACGGCGACAAACCGGGCCTTGCCGATGCCACCGCTTGGACAACCATGCACGCGCACTCGCTAGCCCAAGACCTCTTTTTGCCTCGACATCACAGTAGTAGCCACCTCCCGGCCAGTCACTGCCATGCCCGGCCAGCCATAGCCAGCCTTTAGCCAACCATAGCCACTTGTAGCCAGCCGCAGCCAGCCACAGCGAGCCATAGCAAGCCACAGCTAGCCACAGCAGGCCGTAGCTGGCCAGAAGAAGCCACGACCCTCCGAGACAAGCTACAACCGCTCCTGGCCATCTTCACCTTTGCCGCAAGGACGAATCCTAGTTGGACACCATTTCCGATGCCGATGAAACTCTCCCTTCGCTCTTTCATACACTCGATCTTACACCTGTCTTTCACGATCTATGCCTATCTGAATCCACATATGCCATGCCCTTATGCAGGTTCCCTCGTTGCTACGGAGATGTGCTACTCCACAGTCGTGTCGAGTTGTTGCATCTTTCGGTCGTGTATGGTTCTTATCGCTGGTTGTTGGTGTTGCTGCCTGTGTGCCGAGCCTTCGAGCTGGCTGAGGGATCGTACCTTGTTCGGACGTTATGATCGCGGGATCCGTCTCGCCATGACCATGATGCCGAGTGTAACTCAACCCCTCGCTTTTTAGCTGACTTCATAGTACCACGAGTGTTAGCTCCTGCCTTCGGCCCTAGAACATGGTCGTGATGGATTCGATGTCGATACTAACACCGATGTGGATATCACCCGCACGCCTTGAGCCCTCCATGACCAAGTCCTGTGGGAGATGACCTGGAGATAACAATCGTGGAATGATGGGTGCCAACTCGTTGGTGTAGCTTGTGGCCGCGAGTTCGCCTCGCCATGACCATGGAGCTACGCCTCTCTTTCGCTTTTGTTTGCTTCTTCATGCTCAAGCCCTTGTATGCTTGTACCCCGTTTGACCATCATGTTTCTCTGATTCTCGCGGTGACAACCGCACCGTTTCGAATCCGAGAGATATCTTAGTGCCAGTGCACCCAGGTCGGGTACCCTACGAGTGGCTTACGCACTTGGTGTACTTGAGTGTTGCTCCTTCCGATGCCCCGTCTTTGTCGTGGCGTGTGCGTTAGAAGAAGTGGACCTTGCTCTTGGTTGTTCTTGCTCTTATTGCCCCGATAGCCCGCTCTGTTCGATCCCGTCTTGCCCGTGACGATTGGATCAAAGACCGGACTATTTCCTTTTGTTAGCAAAGCTATGGTCTAAGTCGTACCTCGGACCCGTGCGTGTCGACCCGATCGACCGTCTAAAACCATCTTTCCCGAAGATGTGTCTGAGAACATGACATGGATGTGCCTAGCTAACCCCCGCATCTTTTGTCGTGTTGAGCGACTCTCTTCTCGGCTCCCGACGTTATTGTGTCGTGTGGATCGAGGGAAACGTTGATGTCCAATCTCTTTGCGCTACCGCTTTCTACCATAGCGGGCGAGCTGAAGTACGTTGGAGCCAAGTTACAATAGTGTTAAACATTCTCGTTTGCTACTCGTGTCCAATTGTGACTCGCGGGATAAGGCTATTAAGAGCCGAACCCCATCGTTCTTCTTTCTTGGGGCCCGACTTCCACTCCCCGTCAATTCAATGACACCGGATCGAAAGATCGTGAGCCGTGGTGTTTGCTCTGGATAAGCTCTGGCTTAAACCGTTTATCATAAAGCCATACTGGCTTGGCCATGACTTAAGCTTGTGCTCAGCATACCACCACTTGTGTTTCTTTGGCCCATGGATCGGACATCAGCTGAGAGGGCCAAGTCATTTCCTCTTTGTGTTTCTTCTGGGTCTTGTCGCCTTTTTGGAATATTGTTTGTTCTCTTGCCTTGAGTGTGTTTTGGAGGTAATTGCCACGAGGACAACGTTGGATCGGAAACCGATGGAGGAGAACGTGATCGACGACAGGACCCTGGGAAGAGGAGACCTTGCTGATCGACTACATCAACTAATGAAGATTTGTACCACTACTACCTTGACATCGCAGGTGTCATGGCAGCACCCTCTTTTAGAGAATCCTATTAGACATGGCATAATATCTAGAACTGCTAGCGCTTTATAATTATTCCTTTGCTAGTACTTTGATGCATGCTACTACCTGAGCCATTATTACCCTGATGCAACCCACTCTACCACGTCACCCTGCTTTGCGCATTCGCTCGCTTAAATATGCTTACTTGCCCGCTTGCTTGCATATTACACCACTATACTTAATATTAACTCCACTTTGCATTATATCGGGGATGTGATGCTGGTGGTGAACCCCCTGGGAATGGTTTGGCTATGGGTGCCGGACTTGGTGGTGTGTGAGCGTGCTGCGTGTGTCTTGGGTGCGTGGAGAGTGAGGGTTGTGTCGACCGAGCTGGAATAACGACGAGCCTGGGGCGAGTCTTGCCATGTGGTGCTACCTGGGCACTTGGATATGGAATACCTGTGGCGGGTAAAAGGTAATTGGAGGTGGCCTTGGGTGTGAACCTCGGAGAGGTGGAGCCTGGGGTAGAGGTGCTGTGGTGGCACGTAAAATGGAAACTCTGATGAAGACATTCTGGCTTGGTCATCCCTAAGGACTTACTAGTACTCAGATTCACCGGAAATCCTTTACATCCCACTCGCCCTATATGGTGTGGGACGGTCGGACTACTTGGTAGAGCGATGTCACTACTGCTAGGCGAACGTGTGCAAGGAGGTATGGGGCGCGTGGTTTTCCCCCACACCCTTTCGAGACTTCAGGAGGCCTTGTGGACCCGGCTCTTGACATGCGGAGGGCCCCGGCTCTGTCTACGACTCACAGTATCAGTCATCCCAGACTAGACTTGGGATGTTCCAGGGCTGAGAGGTAGGGTGGCATCGTTCTAGGCTAGCAAGCGACCGGAATTCTGCCTAGGAGATTCTAGACTCCAAGGATGGCTAATCTTGTGGGTATGTGAAAACTCTACAGAGTGTATGGTTGATCGATCGATACATATGCTGACTTGTCGGCTATGGACCTTTCCTGGGTTTCGCTTAAACTAGATAGGAGATGAGTCCTTCTTTTCTCCCTCCAGGGTTGGGGTATTTTCCGGTCATGAGCCTTGGGGCTGCGGGCCGTTGAGACAAGGCCGAGAGGGAGTTGGCCTGTCGACCTGAGTGTGTGAGATGAGATAAGGTGTGGTGGTGTGGAGATGGTTTGGGATGGATGGATGGTGGATGGATATGGATGGATGTGGATGTGTGTGGCTGGGAATGTGTTAAAAAACTAGACATTATTATTACATTACTACTGATACTTACTTCTCATGCGCTAAGGATGCAAACCACAGCCAAATGTTAGGATCGCCAGATCCTCTTGTTTTATCTTTTCCACTAAAGCTCATCGGTGCTGACCATGGCCTGCACACATCTGGCGGTGTGCAGATTTCCTGCTTCTCAGAGATGCTGACTATAGAAGGATTAGGAGGTCTCGTGCCTACGCTCAAGTTTGGTTCGAAGATGGAATCTACGCTACACTACGCCAACTCTGATGATGACCCGTGAAGGAGAAGCCTTCACTCGATAGTCTTCCGCTAGATTAACTCTGTAATAGGTGTGTTCCTTAGTGATGTAATATCTTGTATTCTTATAATCTTACGATGTATGACTGAGATATCGACTGATATATGATAATATGATGGAATCAACTATTGGTTTCATCATATTATAATTCATTCTATGGATTTTCCCTTCGCGGAAAATTGAGGATGTTTCACAAAGGGCATCACCAAACATTCAAAATGTGTTGTAAAAAAAGCATTCAAAATGTTAGTGGTACATGTATCATTTTAGTTGTTCACTAATAATTTTGTTGTTCCTTCCGTTCCAAATTGTAAGTCATTTTTGTTTTTTTGTGTAGCTTTCTCTATGCACTTAAATAGATGTTATATCAAGATACAAAATAAAAACTATGTATATAAAAGGTATAGAATGACTTATAATTCAGAATGGAGGGGTAGCGTTTATGCAGGAATCATCGGGTTCGAATGTTCGGACCTCATACGTCCACCGAACGGCAAGTGGGAATCCGCAGCGAGCGGAAATCAGCGACGGAACGTGACCGGCTACCAGGTACCGAGTACGCTAGTTTCTCTTTTTCTTCTTTTTTTCTTCTTTTCTTTTCTTTTTTCTTTCTCTTTTTTCCTTTTCGTGCTTCATTTTTTATTTCTTTTTTGTTTTATGTGATTTTTTATTATTCTTTTTATTTTTTATTTTTATATTTCTTTTATTTTATTTCCCTCCCTTTTCTTATTATTTTTTATTTTCTTTCTTCAATTTATTTTTTATTTTTGTTTATTTTTTCGTTTTTCATATTCTTTTCATTTTATACTTTTATTTCTTTTTTTGCTTTTAGTATAATTAATTATTTTGTTTGTCTTATTTTATTTTATTTTGTATTTTATTCCTTTTCATTTTTGCTTCTTTATCCTTTTTCTCTTTATCTTTATGTTTTTTATAATTTTTTTATTTTTCTATTTTACCTTACTTAATTATTTTTCATGGTCATTTTTTAAATTTTCTATATTTCATAAGATGTTATGTTCATATAGTATACATATGATGTTCTATGATGTGTTTTTGTGATGTTCACGTGGTATACTTGTGATGTTCTCATAGTATACAATGATGTTCTATGATGTATTTTATGATATTCACGTAGTGTACATGTGATGTTCTGTGTTGTATTTTGCAATGTGCATATAGTATATATATGTGATGTTCTAGATGTATTTTTCTGATGTTCAAATGGTATATATGTGATATTCTATGCTGTATTTTTGTGATGTTCACATGATATACATGTGATGTTCTACGATATAGGATGTGATAGTACGTATAAGTTTAATATTCCATAATTATCTTTGAGTATTCATAGAGTTCTTATGAAGATGGTGTGTGATATATATTTTGTCTGATTTGATATTGTTTAATAAAGAAAATATTTCATAATTATCACAAAAATTAATGTGCTGTAGAGGTAGGAGAATGACATCATAAATCATGGGGTCTTGGGTTCAATCCCTTGTACCCTCACTATTTTTACTATTTTGTGAATATTTCTTATTTTTCTTTAGTTAGAGAAAGAAGCGCACATGAGCCGGAAATCTACAAGCGACTGCGAGCCGTAAGGACCATAGCGGCTCCCACGTTTATGGGACTTAGCATACATCTATATTAACTAGTTGAGTGTTCGTACGTTGCTACGGATAAAACATCTCATGATATACAACCACACAAGTAAAATATATGTAGAATCCCATGTTCGGACTTCGGATAGTGTCACACCCGATTTTAAGGATAAAATGTGATGTCAAATCTTATGTGCGCACAGAGATCAGTCACACACATAAGTCGACAAATTATAAATAGTATCATCACAAGTGTTTATTATATCACATATAATAGGACATAGTCTTCACATAAATATAGCGGAAGTATAAAGAAGAAAATCTCTTGCGGAAACTCCATATCATAGGGACGTCAACTGGTTGACCATAAGTCTAGTAATCCTCAGAAAAGTCATCATTACCATAGCAATCTGTTACCCATCCAGCATTTTTATCCAAATAATGAAAATAAACAAGCGTAAGTACGTGTCGTACTCAACAAGTGTAACATGGGTTCATGAGACTCAAAAGGCTTGACGCAGGTTTAATAACATTCAGCTTTTAATTGTCACAATTTTAGTATAAGAGTAGCAACAAGTTATTTTAATCCCATAGTAAACACATGATCAATGTAAACAAGAATAATGAATAGCATAAACGGATAATTTTTAGTGATCATCTATTCCGTAAATGTTCCAAGGCCGCTCGTGACCGTGAGCATGGCTGATATACCAGTTTTACACTCTACAGAGGTTGTACACTTTCACTGTGAGTTGTGATTCCCATATGTCCGAGTTAATTACTCCCCAAACACTTTCAAGGTGAGTAGACAGGGGTCACTATGAAGCCTTTCAAAGGTTCGTCTAACAAGTTAGGGCCATTAGATTCACTCGGCAAACAGATATAGGAACCCCCTTGTCGAATGACATAATTCCATCATGGCTATACACATAAGAGTAGATGTTGTCCTATACCTGATTCGGCAAGCCATTCTTACGCCAATAAAGGTAACCACTAACAAGCTAGAAAAGGTCATCATACTGAGCTAAAGCCAGAGCCATGTAGCCCTCATAGCTGTACCGTAAGTCTCAGATGATCACTTACAGATAAGTCCTTAGGGAGAGGAATCTGAAGCATTTAGAAAGTAGCTAAACACTCCAGCCCATGTTTCTAAGTTGCTAAAAAGTCATATTTTAATGTTTATTGCATATACCATTAGTCAAGTTACAAGACCATGGATCAGTTGAGCACTAGCAAAGCTACCCAATGCATATCCCATAGGAGACAAGGTATAAGTTCAATTCTAGGGAATCCCTATCAAGGTGGCACATGCAATATGAATTAAATATATTAAAGTTGATAGGAAACAAGGATAATCTCATGCTATACTTGCCTTGAACAAAGTGTTCCTGCTGATCCTGCTCGTTAAAGTAGTACTCTTTATCACCTACGAATTGCTCACCGTCTATACTCGATAATCACAGCAACATACAAGCATCCAGAAGCAATCATGCATAACAAACAAAAGCTATATGTTAGAACAGTACACCAACTAGCATAAAGTCAAGATGCAAAGTTTGTAAAATAAATCTACGTCTCACTATGAACACACAGACGCGAAGATCACGAAAATCAGAGTTAAAACAAAAAAGTTACGAATGAAAGAAGATTTTCTTTATTAAAATAATAGATTAAATCTAACCTCGAATTTTAAAAGTTGAAAACATGCTTAACAGTAGTATGAACATGTAGATTACTCAATCACGAACCTAACGCAACTTGAACGGATCAAATCAGAGTTAAAACATGAAAGTTATGGCCTATAGAAACTAGTGACAAAACTGTAAATAGATGAAAACGTATTTTGGATCTAACTCGAAAGAAATTACGCTTTTAAAAAAAGAAGACAAATTCTATGATTGCCCGAGGGGCTCTTTAGAAAATAAGCCAGGTGAAGGGGTACGGGTGAATCTGAACTGTTGGATTGAATCTGGACGACTCAGATTAGACGGGAGGGAGAGAGAGAGAGAACGGTCGTCGGAGAAGAAGGCAGACGCGACGGCTACCATGAACGGCGGCGAGGAAGCTCGCTGGCGAACCGGTTTAGGCCCTACGGACCACCACAGAGCAAAGCGAGGGCACGGGGAGAAAGAGATGACGGCGAACTCACCTAGATGGAATACCAAGACGGGGGACCGACGACGACGGTGGCGAAGCTTAGGGTTATGGCTTTGCTGCAGCTCGGATGGAGGCGGCGGGTGCATAGGGGTGCTATTTAAGGGGGAGCCGTGCGTGGGGTGGCAGCTTCGGCGTGACTGGATGGAGGTGGCGGGTGCATAGGGGTGCTATTTAAGGGGGAGCCATGTGTGGGGCGCACGCCAGGACGTGGCATGGTGGAGGTGGACTCGGCGGCGGGAGCAGTGTCCGTGCCGAACACGGGCTGGAGGAAGGAGACGACGCCGACCGGTGGGCCCGGCGTGTCAGCGAATGAGAGCATGGGGTAGGGCGGTCAGCCAAACAGAGAGGGAGAGGGGAGCTGTGCCACGGCAGAGGCATGGGCCAAAACGGCCTTCGACGAGGAAAATCGGACCGGCGGTGAGGGAAAGAGCAGAGCCGGGCCTGCGGAAGCTTGGCCGAGCTGGGCTGCTCGGGCCAAAATCAAGGGAGGAAGAGAGGGGAAAATAAAACTCCTTTCCTATTTTCTTAACATATTTCAACTCCAATTTAAACTCAAATTCAATTCTTTTGCAAATTTCAATCAAACCCAAGCATCACAAATAAAATATGTAGCAGCATGTATGCACATACATGTATGTAGACCTATATTTGATTTTAATTTTAACAAAGTTATTATTTCTCTAAATTTAAATGCTCACAAAATGCATAATTAAACCATTTTCTCCTATTTTAAAATGTTGCAATTTTTGGGTGTTACAGATAGAAGAGAAGGGACGGGCGCCGCGTTCTGCCGCTCTCTGTCTCTCTTAGAATAGAGCAAGGAGTTTGACCAAAACCATAACGCGACATGGGAAGAAGCCTGGTGGGGACGCTGGGAGCGAAGGCAAAGCCGAAGTAGAGGGGCCGCATCTTGGTATAAGCAGAGCATAGAGAATTTGATTGGTTTGCGTACTCGTGTAATTTTTTTTTCTTTTGACGGCAACCAACGTCATTCGCTCATTCGGTAACAATTTACTTACATAAAAAGCTAAATATTAATACGTGAGAAAAACATATTAGAAATACTATAATCAACAGGTTTCAATTATATATAATTTGTACATCCAATCAATAACATGTCAACAAGTCATAACTACTTGTTTCTCATTTATTTCCGGCTTCCTTTATTACCTGAAATTCAGATGGATACAAAAAATATCAGTAATAAAGGACACAAATGTAAGAATATAACAGTTGTGCAAAACAGAAGACAATACCTTTTCATGGAGTGAGGACCTCTTCGTAGACAATATTTTTCGTGTATGTGCCATTTATTTTTGTCTTTTTTTTTCCTATCCTTCTTATCACTGGGTGGGACAGCAAGGATCCTAATGTTCGATGTGGCTCTAGATAGCGCAACATACAGCTGATCATGAGAGAACACCGGTTCATGCAAATACACACCAGCATTAGGGAGAGTCTGCCCCTATGCCTTGTTAATCGTCGTGGCAAAACTGAATCTAATAGGAAACTGCTTCCTCTTGAACTGGAATGGGAACATCTCGTCATCTGAGGGGCATAACGGAATTCATGGTAGGAAGACTTGCTTTCCGGCATGGTCTCCGACCATAATTTCTGCATAGATAGTATTTCTTTGGAACCCTCGAACCAACAGCCTGGTTCCATTGCAAAGTCCACCCACATGGTCGATATTCCTTAGCAATATGATCGGGCACCCAATCTTGAGCTTTAACACATGTGGAGGGAGACCGTTGGGGTCAAAGTGTTGAGGAACTCATATGGGCAGTAGTTGTGTGGATCATCCACCACACTATCAAAGCTATGGTACACCATCTCATCCCCTTGAAAATGACTTATCATCTTTATGTTAATCATATCAACCCAGTCGTTCCACAGAGATAATATTGCTCATGAGGTGATGTAGCTCTTGTTTGACATATTGGCATTGAGAGCAGGGAATATGCAGTCAATTAACGTATCAAGATCACTGTCTTCCCCAGTCTGTGGTATGCATATATCATCAGGAAGGCGGATTTCACCATCACCATTAGCCTCCTTAGAGCCTCCCCTGATGCGTAGCAAGTATTCTACAAACCATGGGTCACTCTTTGCCCTCATATTGCACCAGTTTGAGATGTCGTATGGAATTCCAAAGGTACGACATCCACAGTGAGGCACCAACTATTTGAGCCCTTGACCCTCTTTGAACAATTAGGAGAACCTGCCTGAAATCTCCACCAAACACCATAGTCTTCCCCCCAAACAGCAGATTAGGACGGTCCATGATATCATAGAGGCTATTGTCTAGCGCCTCAACACCTTGCCTCTTCATCATCGTCACCTAGTCCCAAATAATAAGGGATGCGGTCCGAAGCAGCTTGATGGTACCACTCTGTTTCGTGAAGCTGCAAAAGGCCCCATCATCGAGGGTGAGGGAAATCTTGAAGCGCGAGTGGGCGGTTCTGTCACCAGGCATTATTGAGGTAGCAACACCAGATGTTGCTGTTGCCACAACAATCTTGTTCTGACTATGTATAGTAGCGAGCAGGGCCTTGTATAGATAAGTCTTTCCGGTGCTACCAGGTCCATCCACAAAGAACAAACCCCCATGACCGCTATCAACAGCAGACATAATCTCATTGTAGGCGGCCTACTGCTCCTCATTAAGGATCTTTGATAGTGCCATGTCATCAACGCTTGCCTCAATGCTAGCCTCTTAAAAAATCTCCGTAGGAATATTGCCAGACGGATCATATGTGTCATCGATATCAGGAAGTGGGTACATCTTTATGTCCTTCTGCATTGATTCTAACAACTTTCAAATATCTATGAGGACCATCTGCTCCACTACGAAGCTAGACTGGTTATTGCGCATGTAGTCCTCTAACATTGCCTCCTTGTGCTTTTCCCAGAGTTCTAACACATCACTCAGCTCACAAAATACCAAGATTGTTGCAAAGAGCCTTCACAGTGCATATGGCATCATCCAAAGATTAGCTTTAGCAAGGCCCTCATGTAGTGTGTTGTCCGCTTTAATGAGGCCCCTTCTTTCTGCAGCTTCACGAAAAGTTGGTAGGAGTTCGCCAGAAACCGTCCTTAGATCAGTGAACGAGGTTGCACTAGGCACGTGGTTTAGAAGCACCCTAAGATAGTAACGCTCCCCTTCGGTTGGATTGGCACATACAACTCTTTCGATCTATCTTAAATGATTCTTTTGCGCCCTCCTAATCCATGATTTTCCCTGGGAGTCCCACTTATAGTACTCAGGAAAGTTTCGATACAATATACCGCGGGCATGTTTAGATGTGCTGTTCTTCTCGAAGTAGGCTGTAAGCATCGACCTTTCAACACCTGGACGATTAAGCACTCGTCGAACACCCTCACGCTGGTGAAATGACACCATGTGCATGTTAGGAAGATGGAGCTGCAAGGACAACACCGATGGGGACCTATCACTTATATCAAAACCATATATCCTCCATAAGGCTTCTGTTAGAGTTACCCATCTAGCATCCCTATACTGTTTGATCTCATCGATGTTTCCTTCATTGTCCTCCTTGTCAGCCTCTCTCACAGCCACAGACGCATGGTCAAGACCCTTGTAAATGTACTTAAACAAATACTTGACGGCTTTGATGCTCCCACACGCCTCAACATTGATGTGGCAATTGAACAGACGTAGGAGGTATGGGTTGTAAGGCACGACACATCTGTTGTCAAGGTCATGCCCGCGAACTTTTTCTTTTCTACCATCGTCACGCCATCTGTAAACTGGGTATGAATCCTTGCCCTGTAATGTGGCATCACAGAAAGATCGTGGGTAACAGTTCTTGCATGATTCACGACCCTTTGTGCATGGGCAATTACGATTGAGCACTCCACAAGGGACATGCATCATATGCTTTGTAACCATTTTATATAGGTCCGGATACTTCTTCTTGTTTGGGAGCTCGACTGAGATGAGAAGGTCATACTGCTCTGGGCACGTGATTTTGTAGCGTCCCTCCATGATTAGCAAAAAATGTGTGTGCGGTAGACCCCCTCTTCTAGAACTCCACAACATACATGTGTGTACGAACCTTTTCGAGGATATCCTTTTTTATCAACATGTGCTTAAGCTCTTCCAGTTTTGCCCTAAAGACCCGATCAATAAGATCTGGATGATCCTATGGTGTTTGTTCAGGGTACGACTCACGTGTGATCTCATCCCACTTTGAATTACATGTCATAGTCAGGAAGATATCTGGTTTTCCAGACCTCCGCACCAGTGCCATAGCATCCAAGTACCTACACCTCATGTCCCTTGGGCCTATGATAAACGAGGAAGGCATCACCGTCCGCTTTCCAATAGCTTCTGATCTTCCCTCACCAGCATGCAGGCTACCAACCAATCCTTGGTAGAGGTCGGCCCTAATCTCAGTTTGATGATTGCGTATGTAATCCAATAGAGAACTCTCAATTTTGATGTACGTGTCCACCGCAAACTGTTGGAAAAGACGCTTGCCATAAAGTATGGGATTAAAGATTCCTAGCCGTATCTGGAACTTGTAGCAGTAGTAGTCACGCACAGAAACACATAATTTCCCGAAGAGTCTATAGAAAAAACTATGGTATTAGAGGTGTTTCTAGGATAATGGTTTGATATTCATGAAAAGTATAAGAAGATATATAAACCTGTTTCTTCTTCTTTTGTACCACTATGAGCCTTACGCAGGGCACGAGCCGTGTTGACATCCTCCATAGTAACACCTTTCTTTGGGATATCCATATGCCATCCAAGCTTACCGCTCGGAAAGAAGAGTGGGTATGAAAGAGCATCATAGCATCCATGGTATGATCGGATGCCATGCCTACTCCTATCTTTCTCATGCAGGACAACACTATTCTAAAACTGACCAAGGAGTTCACTACCCTCGATCCAAACAGCAGCCACCTCCGAAGCCATCGACACGTTGTATGTCCTTTGGTCCAATCGTTGATCAAGGTTAAGTGTGAGACGATAGTCCTCGAGTTGTTCAGCCTGCCCCATACTCCTCAAATGTTGTGAGTACGGGTTGTCACGAAGGATGGCCACCAATCTCTCTATAACTTCTTTATCTTTTTGGTACTGCTCTTCATGACACCTTCGGTACCAGTGCTCAAGGCTTGGATCATCATCATAGAAGTAAAGCTCAAGATGTCTGGACTCCTTACCATCTTCTCTCCCAAATGACCTTATGTTGTGATAGATCATGCCATGTGCACGGAAGGTATATATGCCGCTATTTCTGATGTTAGCAGTAGCACTATCGAGGCGATAGTAGAGGGAAGTGAAAGAGAAGTGGCCATTGAAAAACCTGATATTGTTACGGAAGTGCCTTGCGTCTGCGTCGGAGCTCGTCCAAAGCCTCATGAGCTGGTCTGGTATGACTGGCGCATTTAGCTCGACCTTTCCGCTGCGGCAACAGAACCTAGGAGGTTCTTTTGGAAACCTCTTCGCACCACAGTGGTGGCAATTTAGGACAAGTTTTAGCATGTGTCTCCCTAGGCATGTTACTATACACCTTTTTGTACGGGTTAGGTACTTTAGGGTTAGAAGCCGTGTCTTCCTCAGGAGTATCACTTTGGACATCATCGTCTGATTCCTCTATTGAAATGACATTTGAACGTAAAAATAAAGGTTAGATATCATAGTGGATGTTTAGAAAGGTAGTCGGTATTTGGTACAAATACCTTGTCCAACAAACAGGTATCCCTCGTCCTCTTCCTCATCATCTTCGAATATATCACCCTCATCATCGTCTGTGATCGGCACAGTGCCATGAGATATTACAGCTTGGGTAACAATAAAGGAAAGCAAATACTGTAAAGAATGTTAAAAGTAGTGCAAATTATGGGTGTCATCAAATAATGGTTGTACAGGTATAGCTGATGCATTTTGATTGCTTGGTCCAGCGCTTTCTGTCAATCACATAATGGACATGGTTGAGATAGAAATAAACTTGTTTCATGTTAAGGAACGGGGGTAGGAAGACCTCGTTACTTACCGTTGTCAGTCACGGTTGACCAAGGGAAGGGCATATTTTCATCCTTGTGGTCTCTAGTCATGCATTCATCATCATTGTTAGCCAGTCCCGTGTTCCGACCGATGCGGCGCTCAAACACAGTGTTACGGCGGGCTAACAATGCATGTCTTTGCCCAGATGGAACATTTTGTCTATGTGTCATATGAGCCGACAGTATATCACCGCATTCATCATCATCATTTGTCTCCTCGGTAGCTTGTGGGAAGCAAATAGGTGTTGTACTAGATTCTGGGATAACCCAATCACTAGAGCTTACTGTAGGTCCATGAGGCCCGGATGGCAGTGGGCCACTCCATCGTTGGATTAAAGAGTGGATTCTCCATCGCGATGGACTTACTGTTTAAAGTGGGTCTCCGCACCTCCCTGAAGCATTTTTTAGGGCCGCTTTCATTGCCTCTTTACGAGATGGAGCTTGATCGTAAAGCCTTTGTCGCGTGCGCCTTTGGTCCCATTGCTCAGGTGTCATGTTTCCATGGCTCTTCCTAGACGATGCACGATGAGCCATGATTTGCTCCTGGGTGCATTGTGATTGCATTTGATGATTCATAACTATGCTGCGAGCGGTAATTACCTCACCACCTACATAGTTGTGTTTGAGTTAAAATAGTAGCAAAACAACCAAAACACACCAGATATCCGTCAACAATCCCCGTGTTTGTATGTAAAGCTATTGATAGATTCATAAATACAAAAATGTAGGCATCGGTGCCATATTATCACCAATTTAATTACCTGGTAACTGACTGGATATAAGTTCATCGTCAATGTTGTTTGCATGGATTGAATCATTCCTATGCAACCAATCATCTATTTCATTAGGATCCATATTTTCCTTGTCTGATGCATCCTCAGCATCTACCAATTGTGACACATAACATATAAGAAACATCAATAGTATTATGTATATTATCATTCACCAATATTTCTACTATACTACCATTGGTAGTTTCGATACGTAGGTGTTGCTCCTTTCTTCTTTTATATGCTTCTCGACGTTTTCTATTTGTTTTGTCCCTTTTCTCCTGAGACATTGCGTGCCATCGAGCCTTATCTCTTTTTTTTCTTGCGTTCTCTAGCATCAATTCCTGCAGTGTTACATTAATATACTTTTGATTATCATTAATAATAATATTTAAACAATACATTAAATTTAATATAGTAAATGCTCGTGTATCTTGTTTACCTCCATTAGTAGTGTTAGTCTTGTCACCCAATGGCGTAGGAGAGCCGCTATTTTCCATTGAAATAACCCACAATTTCCTGTAGTCTACCTATTCCTTAAAAAAAAATCGTCATCAGACCACACCCATATGAGCTTCATGCCAATTCAGGACCAACACGTACACGTGTTCTACTCTATCTCTGCCATCAAACAAAAACTCCATGCATTCAGGTACTATACTATTTTTATGAAGTTACTTATTCTCAAATTGTCATACCCAAGCAATAATTTGGAGCAAGGGAAAAACAAATACAATGACAAACAGCCAAGCATGCATAGAACCTTGACTAAATATCTCAATCATCTAAAGCTTGACTAAAGAATTTGTTATTTGCCTGACATGTCAATTGTTTTTAGGTCCTAATATCAATTGCTAATTATGTTACACCTTAACTGGTATATGCCCGTGCGTGCAATGAACCTATTCTTTAAAAAAATGTTCAGTACAAAAAAGCAGGTAGGTCGTCTGAAAGTCTTTTTCAATGGCAATCAGTACAAAGTTGCTTATCAAGTACGTCAGTGTGTTCCTCTAGGTTCGTGCCTGTTCATTTCATCCTGAGCTTATTGATTTGTATGGCAAAAAAATATGGTAATTCTAGTTCGTTGCTTCTATTTCCGTGGTGCACATTTTCATTTATATGTTGAAAACCATTAGTGGTAGCATGCAGGTTCAGAGCTGTTGCAAGACTGACAACAGGTAGGTTTGCAAAGCAATGGTTTCAAATTCGAAAAGATCTTAACAAACACAAACACTCACTGTGAAGGAAAGCACAAGGTCTGGTCTTTAACTAACACCCAACCAGTACAGACAACCTTTATCTCTTTATAGGTGTATAGTTTTTACGTTTGATTTTATTGCACAGATGACTCAACGACACTGGCAGAAAACATTTGCAGGAAAGGTAAATGCAGAGTGGAGGGGTCAAAATGAAGGATCTTGCAAACCTTGAATTTACCAAACGCGCTGAGTCGCTTGAGAATCTAATCCACTGGAAGAGAGAACACCTGAAGAGCAGATTTACAGCAGAGCAGTAGGACCTATTGACCTAAAAAAATGAACACAATATCATCATTCATAAATATATGCACTCAATCTGATTAACTGCTATTATCACGGCTGGAATCCGATACAGGAGACACTTGTCATGCATGGCATCTAGTTAGTGGAGAATCGCTTCAAAAGATGAAAAAAAGAAATAAACACCATTACTACTCCATCTTACAATCCATTGCCTCATTATCAGCATATGGCCTCAAACTGACTTTCAACAACAATGAGCAAGTCACACAGATTAACAACAATGTTCTTTTCTGAAAACGCAATTGGAATACACATTAACTAAAAATAGGCTAATTGTTTATTATTGCAAAAGCAGTATTGCACGGGAAAATTATATTGTGCTATCATAGGGGCAGGTTCATTATTGCAAAAGCAGTATTAAAGCATGGGATATACAGATAGGCACACATACAGTACTCACTGCTGAAGAGTACTGGATGCTAAATCTGAACAGTGTATGTAAACTAATATAATGTATGTTCAACAATGTATATAACACTGAGGCAAGTTTAGGTAACAAACAAATAGTTGTGACCAAATTCAATAATTTTCATTGGTATATAATAATAAGTTTTCATTCAAAATTATCATCTTGTTCATGATCACTTCAGTAAGGTAGCGGCCCAAAGATCATTATCGAAATATATGGAACCAAGTTGCAGCTCTAAAAGCTAAGTGACGATTTAGATTCTGCAAACTACCACAAGTTTCTAACAACCCATAAGGGGTGCCAAAATCATCAAATGGGACCATGTGTTCCTGAGAATTCCTTAAAAATTAAATACCTAAGAAAGTCTACTTATCAGGTTTGTCAATCAGTTAAGGATTAGAATATTAAGCCTAAAGGAAGTAATGAAGTAAACAGTGTTTACAGGTTACAATTTTCAGTACTGTGGGTAGTGCTAACAAAACATAAATCTAATTGTCTCATCATCACCTATCCTGATCCCATCTGCACTGCCTATCCAAAATGCCACCAAGGTGGGGAGGATGAAGAACAGAAGGGCTAGGAACATTCAGAGCAAAGCACACAGAACCATAGGCGCAGATTCAGTAAAGAACATGGGTGTGCACATGTACGCATAGGGGTCGAATTTTTCATTACAGAGTATAGTGCAGTTAGTCTGAAAGTGCAACCAAATATTATCCTTGCATTGCCGATGCTATAACACAGCTAGTAGTTTTGTATAGCCTCCTCCATACTAAGCAAATAATCTCTCTGCAATGCACAAATGTAAAGGCATGATGCTAGAGCATTTAATTTTTTTTATTTCCTAATTATTGGAGTTCTGCAGCACCAGAAATCCAGTCCAAACAGGGCATTGAAATTTCAGAACCTGCTCCAAGAGGTATATGAATTACATTCAAAGAGATAAAAGGATGCAACAATTTCAGTGGTCCAAAAGTTCAGTAGCCTGGCCCCAGGTAAAATCATATCATTTTTTTGTATGACCTTGTAACAAACCGATCCACACTACTATTATATACACGAGTGCATCCTTGTAAATTGGTAAATATAACTTCTATTTGTACTGCAAGGCCATGACAAAGGCGCGGGCACAATGACCTATACGTATGATTGCTTTTCCATTGCAAATTAATTATAAGTTTCACATGACTTTTCATGTGACTTGAATCCTACATTTTTTCTATTCTATTATTATGAGAATCCTGTGTTTCAAAGTTGTCTTGAAATTTTTACTCTTCCTGGCAGCAAAGCCACTATATACAGTACGAGCATCATCAAATTGAATAAATCGTGTTGTTCAATGGAATGAATTGTTTTTGGTTAAGTTAATTCTTTACATTGGTCATGCATATATGATATTGTCCTATAGCATATTAAGTCTATCAACTGAAATGGATACACACAAGCAAGCGAGCGCACAAGTTGAGGAGAAATCGACACACAAGCAGCTATGAGAGGTAGTTGCAGCAGTGGTGATGTATCGAACCATCGAATAAATCAAAAGTCTGACCATTTCAATGCCATCGACCACAGAATAATCAGCACAACCAAGTGTCACAGATAACACATATGAAACTGATTCTAGAGAAAATAGATTCAGAGATACTTGAGATACCTGAGGTCTCAATCAGCTTCTTCGTTTCTTCTCGTTCTTAACTTCTTGTTTCTCTGCAAAGAAATGAAACTGATTCTGAGTTTGCTTGTGTAGGTTTTCAGAGCTTGCATGAAGGTTCCAAGGTTCAAAGCATGTCTACTGTGTCAAATATGAACACATATTCCTATCAAAATAATGTGAAAGTTTTTTTTTTCACTCGTTCTTGAAGCAAATTCGGAGTTATCAGGGAGATTCTATGACATGAAAGGAGAATCACCTTAACCATTAGGCTGCACCCTGCAGCCATATTTCTGCAAGAAAATTTTTCTAAACACTTGACCACAATGACATATATATGAACTTTGAAGCTTGTGGCACAGATAAAAAAACTCTAAAATTCTTTGTAGCCACTCTTATAAAGTAAAACCAAAAGGCATTCTGAGAGGCATCACATGTATCTTGTAGTTAATCAATGGTGTAGGAGAGCCCCTATTTTCCATTGAAATAACCCACAATTGCCTGTTCCTTCAAAAAAAAAAACGTAGAGACCATCAGACCACACCCACATGAGTTTCATGTCAATTCAGGACCAACACACGTGTTCTACTCTATCTCTGGCATCAAACAAAAACTCCAGAGTTACTGATGCATTCAGCCAAGGGAAAAAGAAATAAAATGACAAACAGCCAAGCACGCACAGAACCTTGACTAAATATCTCAATCATCTAAAGCTTGACTAAAGAATTTATATAGCAGGCGAAGCCCCCACTGTAGAGATTTATATATTAAAAAAATAAACTGTACAGAGATTTTAAAATGAAAGGGAAACAACTACAAGGCTGTACATCTGTACTGAACTCAGAGAAGGATAGAAGAGAACATCAGGGGGGAGTCAGCCTTGGAGTCCTAAAGAGGACAAAAAGGTCGCTCTTTTTGAATCACAAAGTATATGGGCTTGCATTCAATCTGAACAATATCATCCTGTGAAACATATGTATGAATGAAAGTATAAAGCACATAAGTTACTTGCTAATGGTAGAATCTAGCCATTCACAAAAACACAGAGAAGCAATGTCAATACAAAAGTGCAGGGAGAAATCTGTTCACTGAAAATGGTCACTGAAAATATACTTTTATTAGGCATTTTGATTTATCTAACAATGGTAGTGAACTAAAGACACTGCCCATACTGTCTGATGTTTGGAACATGTGATCGAAGGAAAAAAAGGGGTTGTTCTTGTTCCTGCAATATAGGTTACTGGCAGGAAGTTTCAGTTCAGGCTCATAGTTGTTTCTGTAATTTCAATATAGTACGCTGAAAAGCCTGAAAGTAAATTTGCTTGCTTAAGAAAAGCTGAAGGCTTCGTGATTCTTTAGACACTCCAAAATGACAATTTGGTACTGCTTACATGAAGCCATGAAGGGTTTTTAGGCACTCCAAATGACAATTTGGTACTGCTGTGAATGTACTCTGCATTAGGAAGGCTCAAGAGATCTAGGTAAGCTACCTAATTAGTAGTTAGTAGCAAGAAAAAGCATTGCATTTAATAGTTAGTCTACTTATTAGCTGATCCACCAATTTAGTTTGAAAGATCTGTGTTCCAATTTAGTTTATAGTTGCATCAGTACTATCTGGCGTGAGGGTCAGCTCTTTTAGATACTTGCAGTTTGCAGCTGTCTGGACTGCTCAATGGCATGCAATTCAGAAAAGGTAGAACATCATCGCCCTTCATGACCTCTCTATTCACAGATTGGAACCCATTTCCAGGTCTACATGTATACACTTGTAATTACTCCCTCCGTTCTTCATAAGGGATAGTAGATTGGAATCAATAGGTGGTCGATATCACACAGCATAAAGGAAAGAGAAGAGGATGAGTAGCATAAGGGCTACGGACATTCAAATCAAAGCAGATCAATGAATGCATAGCCCCATAAAGGGAAGAGAAGGGGTGGGCATACCTGTTGGGTGGCCGACGAAGACCTGACGAAGGGGCCGACGAAGACCCGAGCGCCTGGCGTGCGGTGGCGGTGGCGCCGACCTCGGCTCCTGGCGTGACGGAGGCACGGAGCAGGGGTCGGTCCGGCGGTTTTCGCGTCGTGGCTTCCGGCGGCGTCGACGAGCGCACGACGTACTGCAGCGGCTGCGGAGCGTGACGCGGTCGATCCCCAGCAGCAGCGCGCAGAGAGCGGGCTCACCCGAGCGCCTGGCGTGCGGTGGCGGCGGCCACGACCTCGGCTCCTGGCGTGACGAAGGCACGGAGCAGGGGTCGGACCGGCGGTTTCAGCGTCGTGGCTTCCGGCGGTGTCGTCGAGCGCACGTCGTGGTGCAGAGAACGGGGCGGGGGTGGGAGCGGGCGGTGGTTCGGCTACTCTTTTTTTTCCGAATAAGGAAGAATCGTACTAGATAATAGCCGGGAACAGCACTCTGATTATATAAATATTTAGAAATTAATTTTTATCTAAATTATACCTACGCTATGAATATCTTCAAATCTTAAAACCATGTACGACGCTTTGCAGTATAGATGACCGTACAGGCAAATACTCGGCAAAAGGCCTAAGAAAAGATGCCCAATAAACGACGACAAACATTCATGTAGGCGGAGTTGAGAAACTTCTTTCTGGTGTCTTCCTTCTTCATCTTTCTGCCACCGAAGAATAAGGAATACTGATATGAAACTTATTCTCCCTAGTGCTTCATTGTTGCCAGATCTAACCACGTCGGCGACATCATCTCCGCCTTGATGTCGCCGTCCGAAAATAAAAGTCTTCATATCATCAAACCAGTAAGGATGCTGACGCCATAGTTGTTGCCCGTATCTTCAACAGAGCCACCATAGAGAAAACGATTTCGCCCTGTCCTCTCGCCGTCGTCGGAGAGGAGGAAATAAATCCTGCGGGGGAGCTGCAGAGGCAGGGGACATGCGTGCGTGGGCGGTTCTGCGTAGAGAGCTCGGGCGGGGTGACACGAAACGCGCGGTGCGGGGGTGTTTAGCGGGGGATTACATACGAAGCGAAGCGATTAGTCGCTAATCAGACGATGACCTCCGGTTTTTTAGTTGCAGAAGAAGAAGAGTAAAGATTTTCTTTTCTTTTATCGAAGTACATCTATATTGTTTTTGTGTGAAAATATTAACTACACCATATGTAATAATAGCACAAATAAAAGGAGGGAAATCAGTTAGTACATCTTTACAAGGGACATGCTTGAGTGTAGTTTTTATTATACTATTTGATTTGATTTATTGTACATATATAGGAATCCTGCTTACAAAAGCGGGCTAACCATCGTGCCACGTCGCCCGTTAAGCCGTAAGCCGTCGGATCGAGCAATTAGGCGATCTAGACCGTCCGATTGCGGGTCGGTTCGGGCGTGGACCCATCCATCGCCCGTTAAAGATGGAGAACCGGGCACTCGCGAATCATGGCCTCCGCGAGGCCAGTGCCGAGTACCGACGCCTCCGCCGCCTCCCGCTCCCGCGTGCCCACTGTACGCGCGGTGCCGCGCAGGCGCGGGAGGGGCCCACCGGTGGCCGCCCTCGGACCTTGCACGGCCGTGCCCCCTCCCCCTGCGGGTGACGCGCGCCACCGCGCCGCATCCGCCGCTACCGAGTGTCGACGCCTCCCCCGACGCGGCCCCCGCGGTGGCCGGCCCTTGCCGCGGGCGTGGACGCATCTCCCCGGCACGGCCGGCTCCCGGCAGTGGCCCTGGGCGGGGCCGCCATAGCTGCCGCCTGCCGCGCGCCCACGCGGGCCTCAGCGGCGACTGCGCCAAGGTAGAGGGGCCGCAGGGGCCCCCTCCCATGCTGACCACCATGCCAGACCTGCGCCGCTTCGGCTCCACCTCGTCCCGTTCGCCGCACTGGCCACTCGACGCCTGGCTCCGGCCTTGCCGTGCGCACCGTCAATTGAAGCAAAGCGCTGGTGCGTCAGCCTTGCGGCTCCGGCAATAGAAGTGGCGGCGGCACCCATCCATAGGGACCTGAACCTCCGCTGCAACCCATAGAAAAAACAGAGCAGGGCCGCCGCGAAGGAATGGCACAGGAACATCGGATGGCCGCCAACGCAGCTCAGCAACCCAATGGAGCACCGAGCCGCCTGTGGCGCCATGGAGAACAGTAAAGCCCATGACAAGATACAGCTTCCTGCGTCGCAAGGTAATGGGTTAAAGATTAAAAAGTCCATATAATCTGTAATTAAACTAGGATTCCTAATAATCCAAGTTTAAAGCTTCATTTTTTTAACAAGGAATGAATCCTTTGTCGATAGTTCAGGACATATGATTTCTATTCTTGCCTTCCTGCAGAAGGTTCTTGCATAGCGACTATTCGTGTTTAGTGATACTGACAAAGCCTCAGGTACTCGATTGGTCATAAGCATGAGTTGTTCTTAATATCTTTTTTGCATATAGCCTTGCAGGTTCAGTCATTGCCATGTTTCCGTCTCCTTTTGTTATCAATCTGTGAATTTAGATGTTTGTCTTCTATCATACTGTGCAATGTCCAAAAATTGGCAACTCGCTCATTTTGCAAACTTATTAGGTTGGTGCAAATCTGAATAAAAAAATTATGGTAATTTGGGATACAGTAAAGAAGGATGTGTGCCATCGCAATATGCAGCAATTTCATCAGCCTTCTCAGCTCTCCTGTGTATTCTGATACTTGACAATAGAGGCATCAGAGGTCTGTATTCATCCCTTAGGCCTTTGCAAACTCAAATGTGTTTACATTTTGTGGTTCCTACTGTTAATGGTCTGATCAATGTTATGAAATACGATTTCGTCTTACTGATCTTTAAAGCAATACATCCATAACCATGCAGAGGATGAATTGTAGCACTAATCAATACCAGAGACAGCTGGAGTCTCATTTGAAGTGCACACGCCATGATCTGTCATCCAGCTGTGTTAAGTGTCATCACTCATGCATACTAGGAATGTTTACAGGGTGTCCTACCGATTGCCCAAAAATAATTTGGTTTGGCTAATGCTTACGCAAGAGTTGTTTGCAATATTCGTTGCAAGTCTTATATATAAAGTATGCTGTGTCAAAAAACTTCCAAAATATATGTATATAGTGTGTATTCAAAACATTTTGGTAAATACACCTTATTGTGACCAACATCAGTTTGGTCTGTACCCAACTTCCTGTAATTAGGTCTTTTCCTAAAGGGCGTACCCAGTGCAGAGAGCTCCCGCTCTGTGCGGGGTCTGGAGAAGGGTGTTAGTGGCAAGCCTTACCCTCGCCTGTGCAATGCGAGAAGACCGCGACTCGAACCCAGGACCTTTCGGTCACAGATGGTAAGACTCTACCGCTTGCACCAGGCCCGCCCTTCTAATTAGGTCTTTTCCTAAATAAAAAAACATGAGAAAGAAAAAAATAGCTTGAAGCGTAGTTTCCTTTGTCCTTATTTTCAAGCTTATATATAAACTGAGAACTCAAGTGATTTATCCGTTCAAGAAAAATATCTTATTTATCAGTGTGCCCTAGATACAAATTTTGCTTTGCATAGGGTCTCAAGCAGTTATGTTTTCTGGATGGCTGAATTATGACAATACTTCTATTTATATCTTTTTTTCTGGAGGAAACAATCTGATCAAACCACGTAGAAGCCATTAGTTTACAACGTCATGTAACATGATAGATGACCATTTAAACAATAAGCTAGTTGTACTAATTGTCCTGAAAAGGTCTAATCTTATTTATCAACTTCAATTTGAATGTTTCTTAAGCAACATTTCCGTCAATTATAACCTAGAGCAGCTATTTTCCTGCATCCTCCAAACTAATTTCAGATTTGAAGTCCATAATTTTAATTACTTATGTGCTTCCTGTTTGCAGGTTCAAACGCACGCCATGCACTTTTTCAGAATGCTATGGTTCAAACGAATACTTTCAAGTAAAATAGCTACATAGTACTTCTAATTAAGCAATACGATAAAAAAAGGGGAGCCACAACCTCCCATTTGGCTATGAAGTTCACAATACAAGCTCCCATTCTAAAATATAAAACACAAGAAAGTACAGTAGTTTTTTTCAGTTATGGAACATTTGTCCAAAACTGTAAGCTTGTATTTAAGAAAGGTTATTCAATTGCATTGGTTGACCTGGAGTTATACTGTTAAATGGTTGCCACTATAGCTTCTTCTCTGGCTGATTTATTTGGCCATCCTTCTGTAAGAGGCAACATATACTTGCAATATCTCAAGGCCTGGCCCGACATTATGATTATCGCTGTATTCTTGATTCACAGCTCCGTTGCAACAAATGGAAGCTTTGGCCTAATCCAAAGCCACTTATGCCTAGTCTATAAAAACCTTTTGACAATTGAGGAAGGCTTCAGCAAGACGACGGCCAGAGAGCTGGGCCTACGCGGCAAGGCCACGCAGCACTTTCTAGTCACTACTGAACTAGAGTATGAACGAATTTAAAAACAAGAGAACAGCAGGAGCCGGCCTGGCCTCAGCGTGGCCGCGTCATCGAAATGAATGATGGTCGTTGGATTTCTGATGAACGGTGGTGGTGGCATTGACCTGTGCACGACCAGGCGTACGGCCGAGCGGGCCCCGTTGCGCTGGCTTTCCCCCTCTGGGATTGGGCGCCCCATCGTCCTGCCCTCCATCTTCGCTGACGCCACTGGCCTTGTCTAACGGTGGTTGGCTCACGCCCGCCCGGGCCCACTGTCAGCGACACACGGCTCTAGCCGGTAGCAGCATGCCTGCCTGCTGCGGTATGGAGAGGTCTAGGAGGCTGTTGTCGACTTGCCATTGGTTGGAGGTACACGGGCCCAGTTGCAGCGGTGGAGGCGTGTGGTGCGTGTGTTCCGTTTGGGAAGAGGGAGACGGCGGTATGAGCTACGTCACGCCCCGCTACTCGGTCACAGGGCGGGTGGTCCCGTCTATGAGGAGGGCCCGCTTTTAGTGGAACAGCAGGCGGTGGGCTAGATTTGCGTTGCGTCGACGGATGTGCCGCCCGGCCGGTCCACTAAGCTCGCACACCACGGAGAACGGGCGTGGATAAAGACGGAGCAAATTCCTTCATTGTCACTGAAACATATAGCACTCCCTTCACTGCCATTGAAAATTATATGTTCCCTTCACTGCCATCCATTCTAAATTTCAAATCCCTTCACTGCCATTGCTGTCCAACACATAGACTTCGTTCCCTTGATTGCCATTCATACATATATTTTGTTCCCTCCATTGCCACTGAGGTAACGGAATAGTGTTAGAAGACTATCCCTACGTAAGTGCTGTACCAATTTTACCCTCTTCCTAACAATGAAAACAGAGACCACGAGTGGTCTGCTCCCTCATCCCAAATCTTCTCGAGCTAGAACCCTAGATCCCCTCCGACCCTGCCCGACGCGACGCCCACCTCTGACACCGCCCGACCCGACGCCCCGCCTTCTACCCTGCCTCCGCCTCTGACTCCACCGACCCGACGCGACGCCCCGCCTCTGACTCCACCGACGCGACGCCGGACCCACCCCACGACGCCGTGCCTCCGACCCCGCTCGAGCCTCACCACCGACCCGCCCCCAAGCGACGCCCCGCTCCAGCTGTCACCCGGTCGCCAGGCCTTCCCAGCTGACGCCCTGCTCCAGCTGTCACCTCGGCCCGGGAACTGACTGGAAGGAACCCCGGGGCGACTCGGCGGTGCTGTAGCAGCTCCCGCCGGGGGCGACTCGGACGCGACGCCGACTCAGCGTTCTCTCCTGCGGCGCCTATCATCTCCAGCCGCCTTCTCGCCGGTAACGCACCGCCCTCCTTTTCCTTCCTGTAGTCTCAGTCCTTATTACCTGTGTCATTCGAATTTAAACACTGTTGACTACCATATTAGATCATTAGGTGTGTCATGTTTGGTACCTTGGCTTATTATTGATGAGCTGTTAGTTTTAGTTTTACTCCTGACATGAAATGCAAGGTATCCTAGGAATTCAGAATATATGATGCAGCCCTCTGAACTTATTGCGAGGTCCATATTTGGGTTGGTAATGTGTTAATGTTGCCTTTTTTAAACTGAGCTATGGGTTCCTTCACCTAGAATCTCTTATAATCAGCTACAGATTTTGAATGATTTGGCACTTGTATTCTAGGACGGTGGAAGTATATTCATTCTTGAGCGCTCTTCATTCTTTTGCTGCTGTTACCATTGTAGTGTTTGCTTTATAAGTGCAGCATTTTCTGGCTGTGTTAGCAAACTATGCATTGCAGCTAATAGCAATAACCTAATTTTAACGTGTAACTCTAGCACCTCAAAATTTTCTTTGAATGGAATGTGACATTGAAGAATGTTTAAATCCCAATTTTGAACTGATTCTGGGTTGTATTTACCTACAGACGAGGTGCTGCAGTTTCAGTCTTTTGCGTAGCAGATCATTGATTCCATGAAATTTGCGTTTTCTTTTTTCTCTTGGGAATTGTTCTACAGAGAGTTTTATCATTGTTGACTAGCATGTTGGATGCTTCAGTCTTGGTTCCTATTCTTATTTCTTATTATTCTTGTTCCCTTGGCTTATTAGTGATGAGCTGTATGTTTTAGTTTTTTGTTTGTTTGTTGATCATGCTTGTAGCGTCTGGTTATCCTTTATTTACTACCGGTATCCTAGGAATTCTAGAATATATAACGTGGAGTAAAGCAAATGATGCTTGTAACCCTTTGAAATTATTATGAGTTCCATGTTTGGGTTGTGATGTGTTAATGCTACCTTTTAAACTGAGTTATATGTGTTACTTCACCAAAAATCTCTTATAATTTGGTACGCATTTTGAATGTTGGATGGATGAAGTACGTTGATTCTTTTGCTGCTTTTATTATTGCAGTGTTTTATTAACTGTGCAACTTTTTACCCAGTTGTGATGACATTTTCTCTTTAAAGATAATTGTGCGTGCGTATTTGTCAATTTATAATTCCCACACAGAAGAGCAAACAGTTGAGACAAATCAACTACTGACGCGACGCCCTCTAGATATGGATTGAGGAGACAAGATGGACGCATGGGAACGCCGGGGCAAGTCCCCGACACATCTTGGTTTCCTGCAGGGTAAGTGCTTCGTATGCTGTTCTTAGTTCTTCACATTTAAAGTACAGACGACTACACTTTATTGTGTTTGCATAATTTTGCATTCACAGGATGGACCCTAAGTCCACTTACCTACTAAAAATCAAACTCACTAGAAATCCTAAAAAGCGTAGGAAAGAATTTTCATGCTTTCATATCACCAAGGTTGTCAATTCTGATCTATGCAACTTTAAGGATCTTGTGGAAACAATTGTGGATGCATACCCTCATGGCTATAATGAAATAGTATCTGTTTTTTACTATGATGAGGTCCAAAAGACTTTCCCACAAGTCACAACAGATCAGGAGCTTCTTGCAATGTTCAACAAACATGTTGATAGCAAGGAAGTTCGCATGACGATTACTTACAGTGAGCCCATAGATGTTGTTTCTATCCCTGAGAGTTATACTCAACAAGATGCAGAGGTGCTTGATATCCCAAGCACTCCATCTGTGGCTTGTCCAATTCTAACTATAGCAAGCCAGTCCACCATGCCTACAACAAGCAATCCCATTGAGCCCACAACAAGCCAGCCCACTATGCCTACAACAAGCAATCCCACTGAGCCCACAACAAGCTAACCTAGCACAAATGAGCCTACTGATGATGATGATTACCTAGCAAATCCAAAACCACATAATGAACATGTGGGTGTTGATGAGGAAGATTTGTACCTAACCTGTGGGAAATCTAGAGCTGCTCTTAGCGATAGCAGTGACTCTGACTCTGAATCTGATGAGGAGTACCAGGAAGAGGATGGGCTAGTTGGGCAAGATCCTCTGCCACCTATACCAGTTGTAGTTTATGACAAAGAAGATCCTCCAATGGGTGTAGGCAGCATATATCCCAACATGCGTGAGTTTAGGATTGCACTATCTCAGCATGCTATCAAGCATGAATTTGAGTTTAACATTGAAAAGAGTGACCCAGGGAGAGTGAGGGCATATTGTTCAAAGAAGAAAGATGAAGGGTGTAGACGGAGATTACATTCTTCTACAATGAAGGGCAACGTAACAATAAAGGTAACATTTGAACTGTTGTACACATTTTTTTGCTCTTTATTTTCCAACATTTGATAATCTTGTTTAAATGTATGTAGGTGAGGAGAAACCCACGTCATCATGACTGTTCTAGTGCAAGAAGGAGCAAGGAAGTTAGGAATGCAAGCAAATTCTGGATATGCGAACAAGTAAAGGATTGGCTTATGGAAGATGCAAGCGTAGGAGCTAAAGAATTGCAGAGGCGAATAAAGGACAAGCACAAGGTATGTATCAACTACAAGAGAGTGTATGCTGGTAAGGAGCTAGCCCAAACACTGCTATTTGGTAGTTGGGACAACAACTTCAATAACCTGTATAGGTTTAAGGCAGAGGTGGAAAGGTGGCAAGGTCAGATTTGTAGTAATAGATCATCACAAAATTGCTGACAATGTCAGATTTCATAGGATGTTTTTTGCTATGAAACCATGTATCGACGGTTTTCTCAATGGATGCGGACCATACTTGGCCATAGATAGCACATTTCTGACAGGAAAGTTTAGGGGCCAGCTAGAATGCTGTTGGAGTGATAGACTCAAAAACTAATGAAAATTGGATATGGTTTTTTCAAAGGCTTAGAGATGCCATTGGAGCACCTACAGGCTTAGCTATATGTATAGATGCTGGTCAAGGAGTAATGGCAAGAGTGAAAGAAGTGTTCCCAGATGTAGAACATAGAGAGTGCATGCTGTATTTGGTGATGAATTTCAAGAAAAGATACAGCGGAAAAATATTTGATGATCATCTTTGGCCTGCAGCATATTCGTTGAGCCCATACTATTTTGAGAAGCATTGGAAAGCAATGGAGGAAGCTAAACCATCAGCAATGACGTATATAAGGCAGTGGCATACTAGGATATGGACAAGAAGTCAATTTGGGACCCATTGCAAGGTTGACTATGTCACTAACAATTTGGCAGTGCTTCAACAACTGGATAAAACAGTTCAAAGGGCTGAATTTGGATGACCTTATGGACAAGTTCAGGCAACTTATTATGGATAAGTGGGATGTTAGAAGAACAGTATCAAGAAAGATTGAAGGAATTATTCTACCACACATCATCAAGAATTTGAAAGAGCAAAGCAGGAACTTGGATATGGATGTACAGAGAAGTGAGGATATTCTAGCTGAGGTGTCTGTCAAGGGTGGCAGTGGGTCCAAATATGTTGTCAACCTAGATGAAAGAACCTGTCATTGTAGAAAATGGCAAGTCTCAAGAATTCCTTGCAAACATGCAATTGCATTCATACATCTCTTCGGGAACCTTTGGAGAAACATGTTGACATGTATTATTCAGTTCAGAAATTTAGAGCAGCATATGATATTCTTATCCCTGCTATGCCTGACAAATTCCAATGGCCACAATCTGACCATGGTTACTTTATGCATCCACCACTTATAAAATCTACATCTGGTAGAAGGCAGAACAAGAGAGCCAAAGGATGTACAGAGACCAATGGCAGCACAACAAAGAAGAACGGGTCACATCAATGCCCCATTTGCAAGGATTATGGACACCGCTGGTATAACTGCAAGGATGGTGACCCTGAGGATATAGCAGCTATGCTAGCTGAGAAGTAAGCATTCTATTCTTTACTTAGTTTGACTTGTTATTGATTTCATATTGCTTCCTTTTGAGATCTCATTGATGTTTATGTTCATGCAGGGGGCCACCAAAAAGAAGGAAGAAAACAACTGAATGTGAGAGTAGCATTGTCCCAGCTGACCCAGGACCCAAAACAATGCATTTTCCTCCTAGGTATGCCTCCATATACTTAGAGATCTGAAATTTAAATTCTGATTATTTTTCTAAAAAATGCATTTCATTTTTTGTATTATAGCCAAAGTGCCTCGCTTATCTTAGATTCTAGAAACTCTCAAGTATGTGCCCAATATCCAATGTCATTTATTCTTAATTATAGCATTCTCAATATTATTCTCTAAAAGTGTAAAACTCACTCACATGCAGGTCTGGTAGTGGCTCAAACCAATCTGAGACACTTTCCATTGAGTACCCTTTGTTCACTTTAGGTGAAACCACACCACCAGCTGCCACGTCCATGCCTATAGTAGAGAAAAAGGGTAAAAGGAAGGCAAAGGCACAAGGGAAAAAGAAGTAGCAGCAAGTTACAGCACCAACAGATAGTCCAGCAACGGGGACTAGAAGCAAGAACCCTGTAAGGCAAAGCCCTGATGCACACACTAGAAGCAAGAGAAAACTTCCAGATTTGAATTTGTAGTTCAAGCAACTCATTTGTATGGTCTGTAATGTTGTGCAACCCTCTTATTTTGCTTGATATATAAACTTATGGCTGCCTATTTTGTTTAGCAAGTATGAGCCTAGTTGAGAATTGAATGGACAACAATGGCTGCTTGAACCTGTTATTTTGTTTGGTCTGTGATCCAATGAATTGCTAGTTTGGTTGGTAAACATTTGAACTAATGAATATCAATATATTATATGGATGTTGTGAACCATATTAAGTATTCTATGAATATAATATTGTTGTCATATTTCTATGCATGTATTGAAATGTTATCATTTTTGTAACTGCATATTGCTGACAGGTCTCCAATTGATTTGCCTGTGTTCTAAAGTTCAATGGCAACCAAGGGATTGTTATAGAGAAAATTTCTAAGGGTAAGATTGTCTTTCACATGCTATATAACAACAATCTCCCTGCATTGGACGGTAATGGTAGTGAAGGGATTTGAAATTTAGAATGGATGGTAGTGAAGGGAACATATAGTTTTCAATGGCAGTGAAGGGAGTGTTATATGTTTTAGTGGCAATGAAGGAATTTGCTCATAAAGATGACGGCCACACCTTCGCTGTGGCTCCCCTTCTGGCTTGCTAATTATGTCAGGTAAGCAGCCACGGTGCTCGCCATTCTTCGTTCCTCCTTGTTAGCATCTACTTGCTAGAGAAGCATCTACTTGCTAGGGAAGTAACAAAATGGAATTCAGGCGACAACGAATTAACGATGAGTGCTTTAGAACGACAAATTCAGAATTCGGTTATAGGGTTCCTCCCCAATGCTTCACCTCCTTCTCCTCTTTAATACTATCCTATTACAGCCAGTCTGGGTCGGCAACAAATGGGTTGGGCTTCTTCTCCCGAATGGGCCTACGCACCGGGGGTTCTTCAGATGAATGGCTTGGCAACCCAGAAGCTATTGTCAGCTGCTGCACATTGTTAACATTCCCTCCCTCTTAAGAACCAGCATGTCCCTAGGCTGGTGCACGAGGAAACTGCTGCCGTAGCTGCTCATATGGTTCCTAGGTAGCAAGAGTCGCAGGCATCATGGACCACTTGATGAGTACTTGCTCAACTGGATGATCACCAGATGTCCACCGTTGTTGCAGTACAGCTTTAGGTACTAGCTTATTCCCATTGGACTTCTTTAGTTGAGAAACATGGAAGACTGGGTGAATCTGAGATGAAGTTGGTAATGCCATACAGTACGCCACATTGCCAATCTTGGCTTCAACTCTGTATGGTCCAAAGAATCGAAATACGAGCTTCTGACTAGACCGCTGGGCAATAGATGCCTGAGCATACGGTTGCAATTTTCGAAACACCCAATCTCCAATCTCAAAGGTTCTTTCAGAACGGTGTTTGTCAAACTGCTTCTTCATTCTTGCCTGAGCTCTAAGCAAATGCTGCCTGACAAGATCTTGCATCAAGGAGCGTTCAGAAAGCCATTCATTAAGATTAGGAACATCAGCACCAACCATTTCAGCAGATAAGCCCAGGTGTCTTGGGGCATAGCCATACGGTACCTCAAATGGTGTTTTGCCCAATGCCGAGTGAAAATTTGAATTATACCAGAACTCGGCTAATGACAGCCATTGCTTCCACTTGGTAGGACAGGCATTGACAAAACATCAAAGATATGTTTTCAAGCATTGGTTGAGACGTTCTATCTGACCGTCTATTTGTGGATGATAAGTAGTACTGAACCTTAACTCAGTGCCAGCTAACTAAAACAACTGATCCATGAACAGCTTGGCAACTGTTTGAGCATTGAATGGATGGTGTAAAGGCAAGAAGTGGCCATACTTAGTGAATTTATCAATAATAACCAGTATAGCATTAGCTGATCCTGAGACTGGCAAACCTTCCACAAAATCCATACTAATAATATCCCAACCAACAGATGGAATTGGTAAGGGTTGCAACAGTCCAGGGTATTTGCTCCTATCAGGCTTAGCTTTTTGACTGATAACACAAGACTGAACTAGGGACCAAATGTTAGACTTCATGGTTGGCCAGAAAAACAAGTGTTTAATTCTATGATATGTAGCAGGGGCACCAGAATGGCCTCCCAAAGCACTGCTATGTAGAGCATGAAATACCTTGGCATGAAGATCTTTATTTTGACCCAACCATATTTTGCCTTTATATCTGATGATTCCATGAGCTAATGAATCATGAGGAACACCTTCAGGATGTATTGCCAATTGACTTAGCAGTTTTGTCGCCATAGGATCAGATACATAACTGGACTGAATGTCTTCTAGCCATTGTGGCTGTACTGTAGAGATTGCCAGGAGCTTGTCAGTAGTTGGCCATCTAGATAAAGCATCAGCTGCATTGTTGTCCAAGCCTTTCATGTAAATGATCTTGTTCTATAAACCCAACAACTTAGTGAACACCCTTTGCTGCTAAGGTGTGTGTAGCCTCTGTTCATTTAAGTAGATCAAACTCTGCTGGTTAGTATGAATATAAAATTCACCATGAAGCAAGTAATGTCTCCACTGCTCAATAGCAACCAAAATAGCCAAATATTCTTTTTTATAAGTAGACAAGCCCTGGTTCTTTGGTTCCAATGATTTACTAATATAAGCCAAGGGATGACCTTCTTGAACAAGAACAGCACCTACACCACTGCCACTAGCATCAGTTTCTATATGGAATGACTTGGAAAAATCTAGCAGAGCTAAACAAGGTACTGAACTGAGAGCTTGTTTTAGAGCCTGAAAAGCCTTTTCATGAACATGAGTCCAAGAAAATGGTGTGTCTTTGCACAAAAGGAGTGTAAGAGGTTTAGCAATAATTCCAAAATGCTTTACAAATTTCCTATAATATCCAGCAAGGCCCAAAAATCCTCTAACATCCTTGACACAGACAGGAGTAGGCCAATCCTTGACTGCCTGAATTTTAACTGGGTCTGTAGAGACTCCTTCAGCACTTATGACATGTCCAAGGTAAGATATTGATTGCCTGACAAACTTACACTTGGAGAACTTGAGTTTCCATTGATCTTTGGACAACCACTCAAAAACCTGTTGTAGGTGATAGACATGTTCTTCTCTTGTCTTGCTATAGACCAAAATATCATCAAAGAACACTAATACAAACTTCCTGAGTCCTGGTGCCAATGTACAGTTCATAGCCCCTTGGAAAGTGCCTGGTGCACCAGTCAACCCAAATGCCATGACCTTGAACTCATATTGGCCTAGGTGGGTCAGAAATGCAGTTTTATATTCTTCACCAGGTTGCATTAGGATTTGGTGAAAACCAGCTCTTAAATCCAATGTAGAGAACCACTTGGCAGTAGATAGTTCATCCATAAGTTGATCAAATATAGGAATTGGAAACTTAGACTTCCTAGTGACAGCATTCAATTATCTATAGTCAACACACATTCTATAGCCACTATCCTTCTTATGAACTAGCAATACAGGTGATGAAAAAGAACTGGCACTAGGCTAGATAGTACCTTGTTGTAACATGTCCTTGACTTAGCTTTCCAATTCATCCTTGAGCTTTGGAGAGTATCTGTATGGCCTGATTGTAACTAGATCAGCTCTAGGGAGCAATGGTATAACATGGTTGCAAGCTCTAGTTGGTGGCAATCCTGATGGTTAACATTCCTCTTCTAAGGTACTACAGCTGATGCATTTCTTCTCCGTGCGGAGTGGCACGCTTGGCCTCTAGGTGCTGGAGGGGGGTTCGAGCTCGGCAGATCTGTGTTGTGAGGGAGCGGAGCCTGCACCGACGGCGGAGCTTAGAAGCCCTATGCCTGAGCTGTGCCAGAACAGCGAGGGACCGCTATCTGCCGCCTCCTACTAGCGTCCGTCACGTAGGTATGTCTCTTTGCCAGTGTCGCTGTTATAGCTCGTACCTCAGAGTGGGATTAGACTTCCATGGATGTGTCTGACACCCTGATTTTTTTTTCTCAACTAGATAAATGCCCATGCGTTGCAATGGGAAAACAATAAGACAATGACGCTTTAAGTTTACACGTGTGTTGTATCATTACAAACATTTAGTTTGTAGCCAAACATCTTTTACACGAGTGTCAATGAAACACCAGAAAATTGACACTAGAAACACATAATTCAAATTTATCTATAAAACACAACTCTCTATTTCAAAATATTATGTCTATCTATAAATCGCCAGGAGTTCCCATCATCATATATTAATAGTTCAATCATGAAAAACCACGAGGCGTAGCAAAGACACGAGCGCGAGTTGTTTTCCCATTGCAACGCATGACCACCTCTAAAAGTATAAATATGTGCGGTTATTACATTAAAATGATCAAAAGACGAATGGATCATATATCGAGAACCTTTTTTTATCTTAAGTATAAACTCCCTCTGTTTCTTAGGTTTAGGAGGGTTAGGGGCAGAGAATCGAACTTCCTTGTCTTCGAAACAAAGTAACTTTAGTACCTGAAAAAGTTGACAAAAAATTGAGGATCTAAACAACACCATAGATTTCAAACCTACCCATCCCCAACCATAGAAAAGCATGGCTGGATCTTTTGTTTTTTAGAGGTGGTTGCAATAGCCGGGGCAGATGAGTTATATTAACAATTACCAATTTGCTAGTGATCACAAGTTTGGATTAAAATCAATTTCAGCAGAGAAGACTTATTGCAGTCATTGGAGCCTTTCCCTAAGGGGAGGCCTCAACAACCAGTTTTGTATCGTGCTTCGATCATTAAGTGTTGTTTGTGGCCGCTGTCCCAACGGACCTATTAAGATGACACGAGCGATCCGTATTTGCATATCATCAAGGCAACTCTATGAACTTGCAAGTAAATAGCAACAGGTGTTCAGGAATTTTTTTTGCTCCACTTAGTTTTTTCATGCCCAATACCTATGTACGAGCAAATTTTGTGGGCAAAAGAAATGAAATGTGGTTTGCATAGAAGGATGAAGACTGAATTGGCGATCATCAGGCAGTGCAAAAAGCTCAAAATTCCAACCAAAATGGATGGACTAAAACCAAACAAACTCACTGCAAATTACCCAAACAACACGACATATGTTCTTGTTCAAACAAATGAGCTCACTCTGAACTATCCAAAATGCACTAAATCTAAAGCATTGCCATATTGCAGAGATAGAAAAAAAGAAAAGGAGCACATTTAGCTTTCAGTTGAGTAGTTGACCATGGTGTAATGAAAAATGTAATTATAAACATTATGGTCTCGATAACCAATCATGCAAAGGGAGACTATTCTAGTTTCATAAACATCCTCAGAAAATTATCAACAACTAACATGATGTTTATTAGAATGTCCACATAAAAAACTAAACACTGACAGGTCCATGAACCATGGATCGGCGGTGTGGTGTGTGAGCGGTCCACCATGGATTGAGTCCATGCTGAAGGGTATGGGTCCTTGTACTTCCTCTTTTATTCTTCTGAAGGAAAACGGCAAGAAAGTGTGGACATGTCATCCTGATGTCATCAAGCTAACAAGCTAGGAACGCTCGTGCAAAGTAGAGCATGGAACAGAGCACGACCGGTGCTTGGCGGCCATTTCCCAGCAACGCGAGCTTGCGGTTGCGCGGTGTGCCTTGCACGTGCTTGCATTGAGAAGGAGCGTAGGGGTGTGGGGAAGCTCACCTGTGGCTTACCAAGGGCGGAGGAGCAAGGTCGGGACTGGCTGTTCCCCGGAGCGAGCTCACGCCTGGCAATGGCGGTGTGGCGCAGGAGTTCACGGGCATGATGCTTGTGCTGCCCAGCTGGTAGTGGTGGGCTGGTGGTTCACGCTAAGGAGCTCGGCCGCTCGCCATGATCACCGATCTATTGCAGGCTCCACGGACTGCAAGTGGTGAGATCAACGATTTGTTGCAACGGACATCGGAGCGGCGTCCTGATTCCGCGTGCCTGGCGTGTGTTAGCGGCGGTGGAGACTTGAGCCCGCGGTGGCGCAAAGTAGCAGTGTCAGTGGGGAGGGCGCGGCGCCACGGAGACTTGAGCAGGGTGATTTGGTGATGGCTCCGCTGGTTGTCGTCATCCGTGTGCTTCTGCTAGGATTAGCCATGGTCGTCTTTGCCCATGTGCTGCTGTTAGGATTTGGGTTTGGGTGTTCTGTTTCGCATAGCTGGAAGGGAAGATAGATGGGGATATAGGGTCCTGGTGACATACCTAGTGGGTGCTCGTTGCTAGCTCGGCGTCGTGATAGGGTACGCCAACGTCAGCGGGCAGGGCCCGAGGCGACGAGCGCTCTAGCGGCGTCGAGGCGACGGGGACAAGACGGGGCCGATATAGGGCAGGGCGTGGACAGGGCACGATTGAATGTTGGCATTGATCGATGGACAGCATGTGCGATGGCGAAGGTGGCACGAGGGCCAGGCATGAGGAGGTGAGGATGCGGTGCCATGCGACTATACAGAGTGCTAGGGAGGTCGCGGTGTAGGTGACGGTGTGGTCTCGTGTGATTGGGGGCGTGGGGTGATCGCAGAATTGATCACGATTGTTACGGGAATTGATTTTTGCCTTCCTAATTTGCTGCGGCTGTTATGGGGATTGAGTTGATCGCATGGAGCAAGTGCGTGTTGCCTTCCTGATCTAATTGCATGGAGCGGCTTTGGTGTCGCACCTGTGGACGGAATAGTTATGAATGTTTTAGTTGTAGAGACGAGATCAGCGATCTATTGCAATAGACATCGGAGCGGCGTCCTGATTCTACATGCCTAGCATGTGTTAGCGGCGGTGGAGACCTAAGCCCACAGCGGCGCAAAGCAGCAGCATCAGTGGGGAGGGCGTGGCGCCACGGAGACTTGAGCGGGGCGATTCGGCGACGGCTCCGCTGGTTGTCGTCGTTCGTGTGCTTCTGCTAGGATTAGCCGTGGTCGTCTTCGCCCACGTGCTGCTGTTAGGATTTGGGTTTGGGTCTTCCATTTCGCATAGCTAGAAGGGAAGACAGATGGGGATATAGGGTCCTGGTGACGTACCTGGTGGGTGCTCGTCGCTAGCTCGGCGTCGTGACAGGGTACGCCAGCATCAACGGGCAGGGCGGCGAGGCGACGGGCGCTCTAGCGGTGTCGAGGGGATGGGGACAAGACGGGGCATCAAACGGGGCCGGTACAGGGCAGGACGTGGACATGGCGCGATTGAACGATGGCATTGATCGGTGGACGGCGTGTGCAATGGCGAAGGTGGCGTGAGGGCTAGGCACGAGGAGGTGAGGACGTGGTGCCGTGTGACTGCAGAGTGCCAGGGAGGTCGCGGTGCAGGTGATGGCGTGGTCTCACGTGATTGGGGGCGTGGGGTGATCACGGAATTGATCACGATTGTTACGGGAATTGATTTTTGCCTTCCTGATTTGCTATGGCTGTTATGGGGATTGAGCTGATCGCATGGAGCGAGTGCACGTTGCCTTCCTGATCTGATCGCATGGAGCGGCTTTGGTGTCGTACCTTTGGACGGAATAGTTATGAATGTTTTAGTTGTAGAGATTTCCCTCCAATTGGGGGCTATTGTGCTGGTTGTTTGTCATTTCCCTTTTTTCCTTTTGATTTTTCCGTTTCCTACCCTATACGCAGCTGCGCGATGTTTGCTATCGGTGCATCATACCTGGCGCTGTTACAGATGGTGGTGGCTCGGTGCGGGCTGCCATATGCATCTGTGGTATTTGAGATGGCCGGAGATGGATCACCTATCTATGGAGTTGAAGTTGATGTTCCCTGCGCCGGGGCTGTAGCGCCATGCCGTAGTGTTTTCTTTTGGGCGCCTAGGGATGATTTTTCTGGGCCTGGGTATGAACAGGCCACTCTGTAGGCTATAGCTTTCTTGCAGAAAATGTATGGATTTGTGGTAGTCGACTACAATTTCCACGGTGTCGTCATGTATAGGAGAATTGTCGATGCAGCCATTTCTGTTGCTGAAGGTTGGTAGTCTGGCAAGAGAGCAACATGAATTGGCCATGCAGTCTGACTGCTTGATGAGGGAAGTATCATTGCTGGGTCTCCTTGTTTGACAACATTTGGTTTGTCAGAAACTGTGTACCCTGCATGTAGCTTATGAATTTTATGTTTTTTGAAACGCCAGAATAAACAAAATTTTCCCGATTTCCTGTTTGTTAAGGTCTTCAGATGGTGCCAGCTGGTGTTGGGAGAGAGGCTTGTATGTTGCCTTGTCTGTAGCTTTTCAGGCACCCATGATATACTTGATTGGGGTAGAAGTGTATCGATTTAATTTCTGTTTACCATCCATAGCTTCTTCGCAGCCTGCCGCTACGAGCAATGCCTCACGTGCCGGTAAAAGAAAGGGTATGTGCTGCTCTGCGGGGCTTGTCTACGCATTTGTATGTCTGGGGCTATAGGTGGTCGATGGTTAACTACTGCTTTGTTACAGCTGAGGGTGCGTGCTATGTGCCAAGCACCTTTCGCGCGGCCGCCTTGATCGCAAAAAAAAGGAAGAAATATCTGGACGAGAAAAAAAAAATTAGTTGCGGCAGGTGCCTTTCTGTTTAGTTGTTCTTTGTAGTTTTTTGTTTGCTATGGGATGCACATTGAAAGTTTTAGTCCCCCCGAATGCGTGTTGCGTTAGGGATGGTTGGTGGCTACAATGCTGCTCTAGGCTGTGGTTGATTCACGCAGGATATATTGATGCGCTAAAAGGTTTGTTGGTTTCGCAGTAGAGTATCTGTTGCCCTTGTTATGGATCATGCGTGGTGCCACTTGCCGATTAGATGTTTCTTTGCTTGGTTTCCTTATTTTATATGTGACCGCTTGGACTGTTCTTTGGGTGGCTAGCTACATATCACGGGCAATCGACAACGGGCACCAACCTACCGGTGTAGGTATTGCCATGCTATGATTTGGTTCCATGAATGCGTAAAATCAGAGTCGAGTGTGAGAGGTGGCAAGATTGTTTACAACAAATGTTGTAGGGGTGGAAAGGTTGTTCGCCCCCCCTTTAAGCAATCTGAGCCAATTGCATCGCTGGCTAGATTTGATGGTGACGCTAGATGCAAACGTTTCCTGAAGAATATACGCCAATATAACTACCTGTTCGCTTTTACATCGATGGTGCAAACATAGATAGGTCTATGAATGATGGTCATGGTCCACCTGTGTTTATGATATGTGGTCAGATTCACCATCGTATAGGATTGTTCATTCCAAGCACTGGCCAGCCTCCAAAATTTATCCAGCTCTATGTGTATGATACCGCTAATGAGATAACAAATAGAATGCGTACCTTGCATCCGGATGAGCGCCCCTCTGAGCCCCTGGATCCGGTCATTATTGGGCAATTGCTGGAGATGTTGGACACACACAACCTGTTGGCTAGGCAGTTTAGATTGGCAAGGGATAGGCTAGCAGAAATTGGCAATGAAGAGTTCATAATCCGGATCATAGGGGCAAGGGAGGGGATCCTGTACAATACAATCTGCCTACAATCGACAAGCTAGCCATGCTTGTTGGGGATTTCTCCCTAGATACTTATCAGCGTGATATAGTTGTGCAGGCTAGATCCAGTCATTTACAGCAGATTTCTTCTTTGCATTCTGCTTTTATGGCCCTGCAGTACCCCGCTCCTATTTCCCTATGGTGAACGTGGGTACCAGATTGGCGTTGTTTATAATGGTGTTACTACAAGGGGTAAGAACGCAAGTGTGAAGATGGCCGTGCAAGATTATTTTCGCCATGCCTTCCACTATAGAAAAGACCAGCCAAACCCTTTCTTGTGCTGTGGTGCCTTATCCACTCAGGCTAAGATTGATGCACGTGCTTGTGTAGATGAAAATATACTTTGGTATGTCATTTAGAACCAGAGCAAGCTGCGTGTGGAGAGCCTACAGGGCATAGTAGATGCTGTGGATCGTGGGTGTGTAGATGGTAATGAGATTGGCAAGAAAACTGTGCTGCTAGCCTCCCATACCGGTGGTAGGCGTTATATGATCTAGAATTATCACGATGGAATTGCGATTTGTAGGGTATATGGCCCGCCAGACTTTTTCACAACATTCACATGAAATCCAAAGTGGCCAGAGATTTCTGAGGCCTTAGAACCTGGCCAGAAACCAACAAATAGGGTAGATATTGTGGTTAGGGTGTACAATATGATGTTAGAATTGATCTCATCCGTCTTCACCCAACGGTCGAACCGGACTCCTTGACCGCGTCATGATCGGGGACGTCCAGCCATCTAGTGGCTAGTGGGCCCCCATCGCATAGTGCCTATAAAGAGGACGTGGGGCAAACGGCTCTTGACACGAGGTTCACAGCCGCCGTAACAACCCCACTGTCTAACCCTAGTCCAATCGAGAGGGAGGCACTGCCAGCGGCGGGAAGCGCCACTGCCTTTACCACCACCACCGGTCTCCACCGCTACACCAACCATCGCTGCCCATGCGCAGAGCTTCACCGACGAACCAGTGATGGCAGGGAGCTCCTCCAACCCCTTCGATGGTCAGATGCTCCTACATCTCTCTCTCTCTCTGTCTCCTTTCCCCAAAGCAAGCTCTAGGTCTATTTGATTTAATTAGTAAAGATATTACCCTCTGATCTACACCTAGATGGTCCTAAGACTCTAACAATGGTATCAGAGCCATGGTTGCTAGCGTGTGATCTAGATCAAGGCAAAGAAAAAAAAGAAAAGAAAGAGAAACAAACTTCGGTTCGGAGAAAATGAAACCCTAACCCTAAAGAAATTGGACGGTCCGGGGAAGTCTTACCAGGGCTTCCCCGCCGCCGTCACTACCGCCTCACGTGGGATGGAGCACCCGCCGTTGGCTTGCTGACGCGCGGGAAGAGAATCAAAAGAACAGAAAAGAAAAGAACGGATTAGATCCTTTCGCATCTGAGCACACAGACTAGGGTTTTACCTAACCCTAACCCTAACTTCGATCCCCACACCGCAAATTGGTTCAATCCGAACACAAAAGAGAACCAAATCTGATGGGGAAGAAGGGGAAGGGGTAGTCTACCTCGCCGTGCGCCGGGGAGACCCTTTGCCGACGCGGGAGAAGAAGACCAAACCGGGGAGCTGTCCGCCCGGGCTCGGCCAAAGAAGCGCTGTGGCCAGGCCGCTCGACGGTGGCGCGCTCACCCGCTGGGGAGCGCGCACGCTGGCGAGGGGGCATTTCTGCCCAACGGTGATATAGAATAGAACATAAAGATTTCAAAGTTTAATAAGCATTATTGTTGAATATTTTTTCAGACAAAAGACCTCCATGCTTTCATTCTTGAAGGCAGTAAGAGAAATGAGCTGGGTACTTGTGACTCAGATGATGAAATGCCTAAGGTCAAGTTATATATGAAAGAATGACATTGTTTAAGGGACTGTGTTCTCTTTAAAGAATGGCTTCAAAAGAAAAGAATTCTAGGATATTGATCCAAGAAAAGAGATAGATCAATGAGAGTCTTCATTAAGAAATGTCTTTTATGTACTCTCTGTAAAGAAGAATTTATTTTTAGTTTCACTTATGAGAGTTGTAAAAGTCATATACATGTTTAATTTGACCAACATTGGATTAAACATGTGTGTTAAAAGAATATTCGGATTTATTTCTGAATTTGATGATTGAACACGAGCCAATCCTGACATTTATGTCCGTTTAAGGGAATTATCTCGCATGATGGTAAAAGTTTGTGATAGTACCCGCATGACGGGAAAAGTTTGAGAAAATACCCACATGGTGGGTTAAAGTTGGCATAGTACTTATCCCGCATGGCGGGAGAAGGATGTGATGACTCATGTGCTCTAACTGTATCCCGCACATGGAGAGAGGTTTGGGGTAGCTCTTATACTATCCTAGTACTGACCGTACACTCTGATTGTGTCATGGTCATTAAGTACTCAATGAGTTTAAGAACAAAAGAAAGTTGCATGTGAACCAAAAGATAAGAATGATATGCAAGCGTGACTTGCAGAAGTATTGATAATAATAGACTATGTTGAGTTTTGAAGTGTAATGAGGAAAATTTACTCCCATACGAATTTTGTTTGCATGATATAATCATGTGGATGAAGTAAGTAATCAAAGTTTCCTCATTCACAAGAGTTCTGAATGTTTCGAAATTGTGGTAGAAAAGTTCATACCACATTCCGAGGGGGAGAAATGTAAGATTAATTAAGAAAGATAATTAAGAAAGATACTTCCCCATACTTCGGATAATGCAATGCATACTATGCATTGAAGGTAAAAGTGATCTATAAAAGATGAATGTGATCGTTGAGGGAGTAAGACGGTCATAATAACGATACCCCTAAAGTAAAGAAATAGCTAAATTCCTAGACCTTTTACGGTTCCGATAGGAAGATAGCATAGTCGGCTAGTATTCATACTGGACGAGTTCAGAGTTATCAAGGCAGTGCTAAACGCACTATATGAGTTTTTAGCAGATTAAACCCAAAATTAGAAATTTGAAGATACACCTTCTTTACAGAAGATAGAGTAATCTAGGGGAGCATGGTATGTAGATACCTAAGGCTTGAATAGAAGTGGGATTACATATCCACTACAGTGTTTTAGAGCAACAAATTGCTTAATACATGTTGATGTTGTATGACATATACAACACCTGATGTTAGCTCTTAAAGAAGATGAATAAGTAAATAAGGATCTTGTGATACAGGAGGCTATAGAACAATTGCCTTTTGGCAATGAAGAGTAACAATAGCCCCATATGAAAGAAGTGCCATGAGGCTCCAGAAGGTCTTAAAGAATAAGAAAATCAGATATTTCTAGTGACTAAGGAGTCAATGTTAAAAAAGAAATTCAAATGGAGGGTAATTCCACCTCATTTGAAAAAGCCATGAGAGGCGTTCACTCGTCTAAATGGCAAGAAGCAAAGGAAGATGAAATGAAATCGATAAATACCAATGATGTTTAGGACTTAGAAGAAATTTCCAATGGAGCCAAAACAATAGGCTGTAATGGGTTTGCAAGACAAATGTGACTCCAAAGGGAATATGGAAAGCTATAAAGCGCCACTTGTGGTGAAATGATTTACACAAAGAGAAGGAATAGATTATAATGAGAATGCAACGATTCTTTTAAAATCATAATGACGTTAATGACACACTATGATTTACAGTTACATCAGAAAGATGTAAAGACACATTCCTCAACGAGGATTTGTATGGAAAAGTTTACATGGCATAACTTAAAAGGTTTTATCGTGGAAGGAAAAGAACGTAAGGGGTGTTGCCTGAAGAAATCCATTTATGGATTAAAACAAGCTTCAAGACATTGGTACTTGAAGTTTAACAGTACAATAAGAAAGTTTGAGTTTAAAGAGAATATAGAGGATAATTGTATTTATGCAAAGTTTAAACATGGGAAATCAATTTCCCTAATCCTGCATGTGGATAGCACCTTGCTTGCTAGTAGTGGTGTTAATCTACTGTTGGAGAAGAAGCAGTTCTTGTCCTCAAGTTTAAATGAGAATGATCTTGGTAAAGCGTCATTCGTTCTAGAAATTGGAACTTACCGAGACAAAAGGAAAAGGGGTATTAGAACTATCTCAAGTGTATACTTGGAGAAGATTCTAAAGAAATAAAGTATATATGTGAATAAACCTGTGTCTGTTCCTATAGTCAAGGGTAATAGTTTTGGGAACTTTCAGTGTTCCAAGAAGCAATGTGAGATCGAAAGGACGTCCCATATGCTTCAGCTGTTGGAAGCTTAATGAGTGCTTATAAGTAAGAACTTACCCTGACATAGTTCATGTATCCGGGATGTTTTGGCAGAAGTCCAGTCCAGATATAGATCACTGGAATGGAGTTGAGAATGTTTTGCAATTGTGCAAAGATTTATAGGCCTCATGGTGAGTAAGAAAGAATAAGTACTCTCAAATAGTTGTGGGTACAAATGTTAAATTTTGGCGAGATGTTTAGTGAAACCCACATAGTAGCTAACACTCGTAGTTGGAGTTTTATTGTGAAAAAGCTCCAAAGAAACAGTTGTGGTGTCATCAAAGATGCATACCCACAGTATAGCTTGTTATGAGGCTTAAGGACAGGCGAAATGGTTAAAAGAACTTACACCCGGAATTAATAATGGTATACAACAGCAATAACCATTTAAGTAGTTCGCTCCTATAACAATGGGTCAAGTGTGGTGCCAAACATATTGACGTTAAAGTTATACGTTGTGAAGGAGAAAGTCCGGAATCATACTAAAGTATTAAAGTAACAAGCAAGTGCTTGCGGATCCGCGTACAAAAGGCTTACCACCCAGTGTGTTTAGAGAACACACAGTCGACATGGGTTTATGGTATAGCCTATGATTCCTGGATAATAAAGGGCCCAAAAGTTAAAGAATCTATTTCAGAACAGAGATGTGTATTGTAGCTGTTAAGTCTATAGGCGATTGACCGTGACGATGAAGCATGCTCTATGCACTAATCTGTGATGGAACAAATAAAAGTGAAAGGGATTAAAGTCAAAGTTTAAAGTTAAAGTATGAGTTAAGATCATGGGGGAGAATGTTAGAATTGATCTCATCCGTCTTGACCCAACGATCGAGACGAACCCCTTGACCGCGTCTTGATCGGGGACGTCCAGCCATCTAGTGGCTAGTGGCCCCCCATCGCACAGTGCCTATAAAGAGGAGATGGGGCAAACGACTCTTGACACGAGGTTCATAGCCGCCGCCACAACCCCACTGTCTAACCCTAGTCCGATCGAGAGGGAGGCACTGCCAGCGGCGGGAAGCGCCACAGCCTTTACCACCACCGCCGGTCTCCACCGTTACACCAACCGTCGCTGCCCGTGCGCAGAGCTTCACCGACGAACCAGCGATGGCAGGGAACTCCTCCAACCCCTCCAACGGTCAGATGCTCCTACATCTCTCTCTCTCTCTCTGTCTCCTTTCCCCGAAGCAAGCTCTAGGTCTATTTGATTCAATTAGTAAAGATATCACCCTCTAATCTACACCTAGATGGTCCAAAGTGTGTAACATATGAAACTTGAAGAGCTTCTTGATGACATAAGAAGTGGCTCTGTCTTTGGAGCTGTCAGTGCCGGTATGTAGTTGTGCTTGCTGAATGTTTACCCTATGTTTGGAGGTATGCAGGCTGATATGTATGTGCTTCCATTTTTCTTTTCTTTTTATGTTCAGCTGTTGAGTCTTAGAAGCATGGTCTTCCCCATGCTCATATCATTGTGTGGCTTGTCCGGGACACTACGCACCCAACACCTGCGCTGGTCAATGAATTCATAAGCGCTGAGATTCCCGACCCACAGAGAGATCCTCTCGCATATGCCTTGGTCGCCGAGCATATGATGCATGGTCCATGTGGGCCAAGGCATGAGACCAGCCCATGCATGAAAAATGGCAAGTGCTCAAAAAGATTCCCAAAACAATATCAGAGCGAAACGGTTGTAGAAGACAATAGCTTTGCTGTGTACAGGAGGCCTAACAATGAAAGATACATCGAAAAAGGCAACAAAAAACTAGACAATGGATGGGTTGTTCCCTATAACACCTTTTTGCTAAAAAAATATCAGGCTCATATCAATGTAGAGTGGTGTAATAAAGGGATTTTTATTAAGTACTTATTCAAATACGTCACAAAAGGGGTTGATCGTGGCAAGGTTTACATACAGAGAGTAAAGAGCGGTGAGCCAGCCCCTTGTGATGGGCAGGCAAAACTAGTTGATGAGGTTAAGGAATACTTAGACTGTAGATATATATGTGAGCAAGATGCATGTTGGTGAATTTTCAGTTTTGACATCCATAGGCACTATCCATCTGTAGAAAGATTGCCTGTTCACCTGCCAGATGACAACCGCGTAGTATATGATACAAATACTAATATAGCAGACGTTGCTTCTGAAGAATTCCTTCGCAAAACAATGCTGACTGAATGGTTTGTCACCAACCAAAACGTTGATCAGGGTAGACATCTTACCTATTGTGAGTTCCCTTCCAAGTGGAAGTGGGATTCCTCTTCCAGGTCTTGGGACTATAGGCAGCGCCCCACTGGTAAGATAGGTCGGCTTTACTATGTGCATCCATCTGTTGGTGAGAGGTACTTCCTTAGGATGCTGCTGCTTGTGGTTAGAGGTGCCCAGAGTTATGAAGATGTTAGGAGATACAACGGTGTCCTCTATCCTACGTTCAAGTTAGCATGCAGCGCTCGTGGGCTGCTTGGTGATGATAAAGAATGGTACGATGCCTTCGATGAAGCGGCTGCTTGGGCAACGTCTTCGCAGCTTAGGAAATTGTTTGTTATGCTACTTTTTTGCGAGGTAAATGGCAAATACACTTTTTTTAGAAGGTCTGGAGGCTTTTGGCCGACGATATACAGTACCGCTTTAGAGAACTTGCAGGTAATACTGAGTATCAGGTTCCTGATATAGAGCTGAGAAACCACTTGCTTGATGAGCTTTCAAGTCTTTTTTCAAGAAATTGGGCAAGAATGAGGGACCATAACTTACCTGAAATGACTACACACTTAGAATCAGCTTCTGGTAATAGACTTATTCAGGAAGAACTTTCTTATTGTACAGATCAGTTAATGGGTGAGGCAGAAAACCTAATCAGCAAGCTAAATGAACAGCAACTAATTGCATTTAAATCGATCACAGAAACTGTTCTAAATGATAGACCAGGTTTCTTCTTTGTATCTGGCTACGGGGGTACCGGTAAAACTTTTCTTTGGGGAGGTGTGGTTGCTTGGCTATGTGCGCACCAAAAAATTGTGCTCACTGTTGCTTCTTCTGGTGTAGCGGCCCTGCGCTGCTGCTAGCTGGTCGCACCGCTCATTCACCCTTCAAGATACCGTGCGACCTAGATGATGATTCTGTTTGTGATATAAAACACGGTTCCATGCTTGGTGAGCTAATTGAGTCGGCGTCACTGATCATTTGGGATGAAGCTTTGATGACACATCGTCATGCGTTTGAGGCCTTAGATAGAACCTTCAGAGACCTTCTGTCACATGGGATAGAGGGCGCTGAAGGTTTGGTTTTTGGAGGTAAGGTCGTTGTGCTGGGTGGTGACCTCAGGCAGATACTGCCCGTTGTTGAGGCCTTGAGGGTGGTGGTAGAGCTGCGATTGTTAACTCTCCTTTGTGGAAACAGGTTACAGTTTTATCCCTAACTATAAACATGAGGCTCCGCTGTCCAGATCTGAGCATAGAAGCACAGAAAGAGATTAGTCAGTTAGTAGATGGGTGCTAGATATTGGTGAGGGCAATGTAGAAAACATTAGAAATGACAGCGAGCCAGAGGCATTATGGGTTAGGATACCACGCGACCTGTTGCTTATGCCACAAGGAGACAAGATCACCACCATCATTCAAGCTGTGTACCCAGAACTATCTGCAAGATACTCTGACCAACTCTATCTTCAGAACCGTGCTATTTTAACTCCAACCAATGAGACTGCCGATAGTATAAACTCACATGTTGTGTCCTTGATACCCGGGGCTGAGAGGGAATACCTAAGTTCTGATAGAATAGCTAAATCCCCAGGAACCCATGAGTCTTACGATCTGATGTATCCCATTGAGTTCTTGAATTCTTTGAACGTCAACAATTTTCCCCACCACCGTCTGATCCTTAAGAAAGGTGTGCCTATAATGATGCTTAGAAACCTTGACCAGTCCGATGGGTTGTGTAATGGCACATGGCTGATCGTTACTAATCTTGGTGACATGTTGATAGAAGCCAAAATAATAACGGAGACACATGCTGGGGATGTTGTGCATATACAAAGGATTTGCCTGACTCTCAAAAACACAAGGTTACCCTTTACCCTAGAGCGGCGTCAGTTCCCGATTAAGGTTTGCTATGCCATGACCATTAATAAGAGCCAAGGACAGGCGTTAGCCAATGTTGGCATCTACCTTAAAAATCCTGTTTTCAGCCACGGACAGTTGTATGTTGCTGTTTCTAGGGTTACTTCAAAGCATGGTCTTAAAATGGTCATAGAAAACCCAGACGGTGACTGCACATATGAGACACAGAATATTGTTTATCGTGAGATCTTTGCGACGGTCCCGACTGCCGCACGTGCTTAGCTTCCCTTCCCTGGCTAACATAGATTTTGTGATCACCGCTCTAAAGATCCTTGGTTTGATTTTGTGGCCTTGATATGCTTATGATTAGTTCGGTTGCAGTCCATGGTGTCCTCTGGGTTAGGCTACTGTTTCTGGACATCCAATAAATGTTTTTTTGGTTACCAAGTTAGAACCCTTGGCCCTGATTTTTTGGTCAGTTCAGTTTGTCGTGGTGTCCTCTAGGCTGCGCTGCGGTTTTTATATCCTGATTTGGGGGGGCTTTTGGGATGCCTAGAATCTGACTATGGTTTGCCCTGTTTCCATTCTTTTGTTGCATTTGCCTTATCTTCTTCCTATGTTTCTGCTGTCTAGCTCACTGTTAAATAATCTACTGCTTCCTTGTGTGAATACACGGCAGGGGAAGGCGACATCGAAAAGGTACCCTGCTGTGGTAGTGTAGCCATAGCAGGGGCAGGCGTCGAACGGCTCACCTACCGCACTGTAGCCACAGCAGGGGCAGGTGCCAGAGTCAGCCATGCTGTCCCATCTAGTCACTTTAGCAGCATTGTACTGTACTAGGATTATATGGGTAGAGTTGTATATATATAGTTTGCCACTGTAACTCAGTAAAGAGAGCGAGTTCAGTTTTGCTATCTCCTCTGCAGAGCTTTCGGCCAACGCTAGTGCTTGTGCTGCGTGTGTGCTCTATTCTCTCTCCCTTCTTCTACCTCTAGCCATAGTGTGTGGTCGGACAACGATAATCGTGGTCGACAATGGTGGTGAGTGGTTGACTCACCCGTGCCAGTGATCCTGTGGGCCAACAAGTGGTATCAGAGCCGTACAAGCGCCGTCGCCAGACTAACCGCTGGCGATGATGGACGGTTTGGAGATGGACGACAGCAGTGGCACTGCTGTGGCTGCCCAGCCACGACAGGAGATCGTTGTGCGCACGGTGCGGGAGGTCAGCAGCACCAGTTGACCGACGCTGACTCGCACCAACTATGGCGAGTGGGTGTAACACCCTCGGTGTTACGCTGTACAGCTTTTTGTGAAAACACTGCATGAACATCATACTTATGTGTAAATGTGTGTAATATAGGGTGTAAAGCAATATACGTAACTTGAAACGTTCATCGAAAACACGAAATGAATTTATATTTCATGTCGTGTTGTATCACTTAGTGTTCTAAACGAATTTTTATTGAACGAGAATGCTATAGAACGCATAGACGAAACTTTGATAAAGTTTGTAGTACAAACTTCATAGGTGGCGGTGAAACACTTGCGGTCGAGAATTGGGTTCGCTAGATAGCATAGTTGGTAGCTTGAAAATCGAAGTTGACGCGAACCGAACAAAAACTTGGTAAATTTTCATAAGTCGGAAAATGGTTCGATGAAGCTAAGTTCGACAATTTTTATAAGGGAATCGGGTTAAGCAGTGGCATGGTCTTAAGGTTGGTTTTAGTAGCTTGATACACCATCTCGAATGTAAAATAGTTGGTTTAGCTATTGGATCATCGGGTTGGATTTTTAAGCAGCTTTAAAAAGCGTGCAAGTCACATTTTTTAACGGTGCCAGCGTTTGCCCACGGTCACCCTGCCCGGCACTCGGCGTTGCTGCGCCGGCCACTGATGCGCACACGCATGCACGCCCGCACGCGTGGCTCCGCGCTGCTGGCCACGGCCACCTACCACCGCGCTCTGGCACGCAACCCGCAAACACACGCGCACGCGGGGTCCAGCGAGCCTGGTCACTCTGCTCGCCGTCGCGTCCGCTTGAGTCACTCTGCTCGCCATCGCCATCGCCGTCGCATTGAGCTACGTCCACAGCCACGCTGCGCTCCAACCATCGCCTGCTCGGTCATTGCTGCCGTTGACCCTTCGCAGCTGCACGCGTGTAGGCCTACCCGCCTGACTTCACCATCACGTCCGCGCTCGACGCCACGCCACGCTATTGCTTCCCCAGACCGACACCAGCCACTACGGTGCGCAATGCCGTGCCACCGTCGTCTTGTGGGTCGTGGCGCTGCGGTCGCATGTTGTCGTGCCGGACTCGTATGCGCACATGGAGCCTTCACCGTCGCGCTGTCGTCCTTCCCCAATTAGAAAATTGCACCACGCCATGCCCGCCGTCACATCGCCTTCAATGGCGTCGTGCTGGCCGAGCCGCACCAAGGCAGAACCCGCAGAGCTGGCTCCATCCTTGTAATTGCACACGTCTAGAGGTCGAGTGGGAGTCGAGCTTCGCGCCAAGCTTGCCACTGTTGCAGCCGTACGGTGTCGGGGCTTCAATTGGAGTTTTCTTCCGCCGTCGACTCCCTTAAGTCCGAACGCCGTCATCCATCCAATTGGCATTGCATAGTCCACCTTCGTCCCATTAACCATGCACCCAACTAGCCTTGGTAGTTAGCTTGCGACTGGAGTCGACCCGATGAACTTTCGTACTCTAGTGAGGTAATGCGGGGCGTTTTCCCCGCGGCGGTCCACCATGGCCGTCGATGCGGGTGCTCGGCCAGGATGTCGCTCCTTTCTCCTTTGTCTCAATTGAGCAGGGCTTTTATGTCTCCTTGGCTTGTTTGCCTCGCCCGTGCAGCGGTTTCACCGACAGAGCAGCAGGTCGCTGGGAACGCCTTCACCGCGGTCGGCGTGAACCGGAGTACTCCCACGCACGTAGCCAACCCCCATGCCGAGCCTCGCGACTTCGTCCAGTCTGCCCTTCACGTCTTTGGTGAGGCCCTCTTGCTCCTAGGGTAGGTGGTTGAACCGGTTGAGGTCTATGTCGCCCGGGACGAGTTCGCTGCCGCCGGCGAACTGGTGTGGATGCCGTTCCCATGGCCAGCACGATTCGGTGTAGTAGTGATTCAAATAGGACTTCTATATTGTTGCTCGTAGTCGGTAGATGGATACAAGGTAGCGGTAGAGGCGTTGGCTAGGTAAATTTGCCGGTGCCGGTGTTGCCGTGGCCAGACCCTGCCGCGAGGTATGGCCACGCCATTGTGCTGCACCATTTCTGGCGTGTGATACCTCGATCGGTTGTGCTTCGCTCGTAGAGTGCTAGGAGGTGTTGGTTGAGGCTCAGGAAGTCCGTGCTCGCCGATGTTTGGCCGACGATGCCGCAACCTTGTTTAGTTCCAGCCAGGGGCTTCGAAAAACAGGAATTAGATTAAGTAAAGGGTGCTACATGCAAAGGATGTGACTTAGTCAAATAGTGTTCGAGTAAGCTTCGTGAATAGGATAGAGAACGGAGGCTCTTTTGAAAAAGAGCCAGCGCGCGTGGGTCTCCCCGCGTTGGGCCTCTGTCGCGCCGATGGACCGCGCGCGTGGGCCGTGCTAGGGTGCTGAGCGTGATCGTTGGGCCTCTGTCGCGCCGGAGGAATTCGGTTTTCATTTTCCAGCAAATTATTAAAGATTTATTCAATTTAGTTTCGAGCTGAACTTTGAAAAATGATAGTAAATATTGTAGGTATCCAAAAACTGTGAAATGAAATTTGTTAGGTTCACAAAAATGCTATCTATCTGTTAGTGTAGTTAGTTTACAGTTAGGTGTGATCATGATAGGTTTATAAATTCAATTTAGAAAGCTTAGTATTATGTAGCATAATATTTGTAGGAATTTTTGTGGCAAATTGATGATAGCTTTAGCCATGAAAGTTTTATAGTAGGTTCATTAGATTATTATGTACTTCCTGTAATTTTTGTAGCCCTAGAGTAGGTCGATAACTAGAATAGCTATTACTCCCTGTTTTATCATATATAGATGTAAATCGGTATTAAGAGTAAGAATACCTTTAGTTGGTAAGATAATATATGTCATGCTTCATACTTATTAGTGGTAACAATAGGTAACTTAGCACCTTAGTCGGTAGGACTAGCTTAGTAACTTGATAGATGTATTTTATTTTAAGAGCTGATGTTGCCATATTAATAAGTGTTGCATCATCATTTCATGCATGTAGATCACGGGTTGGTAGAGTTCATGCCCGTGGACGAACAGGACTACGAGGAGGTCATTGAGGAGTACGAGGAGGAGATCCTCGTGCAGGAGGGAGCCCCGGAGCCATTTGCTGCTGACTTTGTTGACCCACCGCCTGCCTAAGGCAAGCCCCGGTGCATAACCCTTATTTTAATTGATCACTGAATATATATGATGTGCATTTATGTTACAGGCATTTTATGGAAACTTCATGCATAAATATATCTACCTATGAGTCCTACTAGTATAGGTCGAGTAGCTGCTATGCTCAGGATTTCGGTAGCGTGAGTAACCTACCGTTACTCACAATAGGTGATAATTATGATCACTCATGATAAAATATTGGAAAGGAAAATGGTGATCGGGCAGGGATATGGTTTGGGTATTGGTGGGTATAAGAGGTTGGGTCCTGCGGCCAATAGGGCATAGCTTGGTTACACTTTTTCCCTGTCTGTGTCGTTTAAGGATCGGCCGTTGCATAAGGCTCTAGGCAAGTCACAGATTTATTATCCCGAGCACATACTTGGGTATGGCCGTAGAGAAGACTTGTTGCTCTCTTGTCGTGGGTTCTGGTTCTTTCTGGACTGACTGATTGGAGGTGGGGATGGTGGAGGTCCTTGCACCGTATTAAGTCCAGGAGTTAGAAGCGGGGGCTTGGAGTCCAAGTTTGGACAGGGACCTGGACCCCATGACAGGAGGGTAATGGGTTGGTCCTGCTTGTGCCTGGGGTACAAGCGGGGCGTGTGTTTTCGAGGTACCCAGCTAGGGGCATTGATTCATGAATCACCGGGCGATCCGATACGGCTTGTCTACGATATAGCATCGTAGTAAGAATTGTAAGCTGAAAGGTGATGAAATGGAACTGATTGCTTAACTCTTGCTTGAAAGTGGACCAGGTGCTTATATAGACTGGCTAGATAATAAATTAATACTGCTATTAATAATAACACAAATAAGGACTCACTATTAGTATTGCTTTCTGCAAAAGGAAACCAGCAAACCATAAAGCTTTGCATATCTCTTGGAGTCGGGAAACTATTCCCACTAGTCGGGTAAGTCTTGCGAGTACATTGTGTACTCAGGGTTTATTTACCCCTGTTGCAGGTAATGCTTGAGGAGTACCATTATGTGGGGGATTCTTCTGGTGGGCACAAACAGATCCTTGTTCTTTATCGTTAGATGTTTATTTTTATTCTATTGTTTAATATTCCGCACTCTGACTTTGGAAATGTAATAATGTAATTTTAAGAACTTTGGATATATGAAATGGATTAAGTATTGTAACTCGTTCTCATTATTGGATCATTGGGAAAGAATGTGGATCTTTCAGGCTCTCCCTTGGGGTGTGTCCAACGGAACTCGCTCGTTGTAGCTTGCTTTTGGGGTGCTTAGTGTCTGGTGGAAGACGAGCGCCCCCGTAAGTACGTTATTGCAATCGGTTCTGCCATAGTTGGTACCAGAGCCAATAATGAGTTTACGAGTTCATCACTCTTTTCCAAAACCTAAAAATTTGACCAACAAAAGTTTTGCGAAAAGTAGGATGCGATAACGTTATGTAAATAAGTAAAAGCCCTAGCAAAATGGTCTATCTAGGATAGCGACACTGGTTTTATCTAATTAGTTTTCTATAGGTACACTGACTTATGTTGCGTAAGAAATCGCTTAGCATACGGAAAGTGAGTGTGCGATGTGTCGAAATTTTGCGAATGCCGCTATATTTCGGCTTGAGTGAGTGTATAGGCCGATACATGCATCATGATAATAGTATCTTGCTTAAACTAAAGTCCCCCCCTACACATATAATTTCGATTAGTAAAGTAATAGGACTAACTAAAAGAATGCTTTAATAAATGTCTCGTCCTTTCTCTAATCCCTTGCTTCTGATCTAGAAGGTTGTTGTAAATGGATGGTTCCTATCTCTTACAGATGAATCTAAGGTTCGAACACGGGAGCACCAGTGCTGGGGCGGGCCATGGTCTTAGCGAAGGCCAAGGTGAAAGTGGCTGGCCCAATGAGCACAGCAACGGGGAAAGCCATGAGGCTCCACTTTTGGCTGCTCCTCCTCCACCATGCCACCGCCGATGACTCACGTGGAGATGATGGCGGAAATGATGGTTGCTCGCCACGAGTCAGCTCGTGCCATGGAACTACTGCCATAGGCTATCGCTGGCTTCGCCTGTGGAGGCCACAGGGGCAATGGTGGGAACGGGGGTGGTGCCCGTGGTCCTAAGGGACCCTACTCTTACCAGGATTTCCTCAAGACCCACCCGCCCACTTTCACACCGATGGCAGAGCCCTTGGATGCGGAGCATTAGCTTTGCATTCTAGAGCAAAAGTTCCTGCTGCTCAACATGACCGATGAGCAGAAAGTGCGCTTTGCAGCGCAACAGTTGTTGGGGTCTGCGAGTGCATGGTGGGATACCTTCAATGCCATGCAACAGTTAGATCACCGGGTGACCTGGTAGGAGTTCACCGCAGCATTCAGAGAATTCTATATTCCTACTAGTGTTCTCAACAGGAAGCTGACTGAGTTTCTAGACCTTCGGCAAGGGAGTATGATAGTGATGGACTATGTCAATAAGTTCAATTACTTGTCCTAGTATGCTGGAACTCATGTGGACACAGACGAGAAGAAGAGGAACTGCTTCTATCGTGGCCTCTCTTGCAGCCTTTAGGAGAAATTGTATACTGGGAATTATCAAACCTTTGGGGCAATGATGAATGCTGCCATCGCCATGGAGGGCTTGCAGCGGGATTCCTAGACAGAGTGGAAATGAAAGCAGGTGGCTACAGGGTCTTCCAGTCACCCTCATACTAAGAAAGTATAGGTTGTCCGACGAGTGCCCTATCAATCATCAGGCGGGCATTCATTTTGACAGCCCCAGCATACTTTTTAGGCTTCTTCCACACAATACCGTGCACCTACTCAGTAGGTGCAACCTCAGCAGCCCCAAGGACAACAAGTCCCACCTCGTCTGGGATAGGGAAACAAGCCTGGTGCTTGCTTCAAATGTGGCAAGGATGGCCACTATGCCCGAGAGTGTCCCCAAAACCAGCTAGCCCAGTCTGCTCAACCATCAGCTAACTCCAGGATAGTCAAGCGGACAGTGATCAAGAGGAAAGTGCTAGCCAGCCGATCCGGATAGGTGAATTTCATGGATGCTGAGCAGATATTGTAGTAGGAACCGGTGATGGCTGGTATGTTCACCATTGATTCCCATCCAGCTTATGTGTTATTTGATTCTGGTGCATCACATTCATTTATGAGCATGGGATTTGTAGATCGGCAAAATATACCTCTTATGGCTATACCGTATGCGTATAGAATCCATACTCCGGGTGCGCAGATGTGCATCAATACTCGAACTGATACAGTGAGCTTGGTATTAGCCACCCACACTTACTGCTTCCAGTTCATGGTACTACCTAGGCAAGGCATTGATGCTATTCTTGGAATAAACTGGTTGCGGGTATATGGGGTATTATTGGATCTGAAGTAGAGAATTATGGAGTTACGGCTTCCTTCTTCTGAGGATAGGATGTCTCTTCTTGTACCCTTAGATCTAGCCTTACCTGTTGCTGCTCATGCTGAAGCCTCTCCTGATCTTACCTCCATCCCTGTGGTATGTGAGTTTCTGGATGTTTTTCCTAAAGATCTACCTGGGTTGCCACCGGACAGAGAGGTGGAATTCTCCATTGAGCTAGAGCCTAGTACTGCTCCTATCTCCCGACGCCCGTACCGCATGGCTCCAAAGGAATTGACTGAGATGAAGAAGCAGCTGGAAGAGTTGCGGGAAAAGGGTTTCATCCGTCCTAGCTCTTCACCATGGGGTTGCCCAGCCGTTTTTGTGAAGAAGAAGGATGGCACTCTCCGAATGTGTGTGGATTACCGCCCCCTTAATGCAGTAACCATTAAGAACAAGTATCCTTTGCCCCACATAGATACTTTGTTCAATCAGCTAGCTGGTGCCAAGGTGTTCTCTAAAATTGACCTCTATTCAGGTATCATCAGATCAAGATTAGACCACAAGATATACCAGAGACAGCTTTTTCTACTAGGTATGGTATGTATGAGTACCTAGTAATGTCTTTTGGTCTCACAAACGTTCCTGCATTCTTCATGTACCTGATGAATTCAGTCTTTATGCCGGAGCTGGACAAGTTTGTTGTGGTATTCATTGATGATATCCTGATATATTCCAAGAACAATAAAGAGCATGCCCAACACCTTCGGATAGTACTGGCTCGATTGAGGGAACACAAGTTGTATGCTAAATTCAGCAAGTGTGAATTCTGGTTAGATCGAGTGCAGTTTTTGAGGCATGTGTTGACACCTGACAGCATTTCTGTAGACCCCAGCAAGGTGTAAGATGTGCTGAATTGGATGTCTCCCAAGTCTGTGCACCAGATTCGTCAGTTCCTTGGTCTAGCGGGGTATTATTGGCGTTTCATCCTAGATTTCTCTAAGATAGCTCAACCGATGACCAAGCTGCTCTAAAAAGAAGCCAAGTTTGACTGGAGCCCAGCCTGTGAAGAAGCTTTCTAAGCTTTGAAGACATTCCTGACCACTGCTCCTGTGTTGGCCCAACCCGATATTGACAGACCCTTTGATGTATATTGTGATGCCTTGAAGATGGGGTTGGGATGTGTGCTGATGCAGGATGGGCGTGTGATAGCTTATGCTTCGCGCCAACTAAAAAAGCACAAAGTAAATTACCCCACCCATGATTTAGAGCTGGCTGCTGTGGTCCACGCTCTAAAAATTTGGAGGCATTACTTGTTGGGCAACAAAGTACATATTTTTACAGATCATAAGAGCCTCAAATATATCTTCACTCAGTCTGAGCTAAATATGAGGCAAAGGAGATGGTTGGAATTGATAAAGGATTATAACTTGGAGGTGCATTACCACCCAGGAAAGGCCAATGTGGTAGTTGATGCCTTGAGCCGAAAGTCATATCAGGTTGAAGAAACATCTTTGTCTCTCAACCATGCAGAGGTGCTGGCTCATATTGCATTGACCTCAGAATTGCTGGAGTAGATTATTCTGGAGCAAAGGTAAGACCCTGAAGAAATTCCAAACATTAGGAAATTGATTGCCGAAGGGCGTGGCCCTCACTTTAGTATTGATGAGCAAGGTGTAGTGAGGTACAAGGATAGATTGGTGGTTCCATCCAATGGGGAGCTGAGAAGGAAGATTTTGAGTGAAGCCCATCATTCAAAGTTGTCTATTCATCCTGGCAGCAACAAGATGTACCATGATTTGTGCCAATTGTACTGGTGGTCCAACATGAAGTAGGACATCACCCAGTATGTCATGGAGTGTGACACTTGTGGGAGAGTTAAAGCACATTATATGCGTACTCTAGGATATTTGTAGCCCCTGCCCATTCCTGTTTGGAAATGGGAAGATATCTCCATAGACTTTGTGGTGGGTTTGCCCCGCACATCCAAGGGCTATGATTCTATCTGGGTCATTGTGGACCGTCTCACAAAATCTGCTCATTTTATTCTGGTGGACACTAGATATATAGCCAGGAAGTATGCTGAGATATATTTTGATCGGATTGTGACCCTACACGGAGTTCCCCTTACTATCATCTCTGATAGAGGGTCAGTTTTTGTCTCTCGTTTCTAGGAGCAACTCTAGGAATGTCTTGGTACGCGTCTCCTCAGAAGCTCAGCATATCATCCACAAACTGATGGCCAAACTGAAAAGGTGAACCAGGTGCTCGAGGATATGTTGAGAGCTTGTGCCATTTCTTTTCCTGAGAAGTGGGATGGATGCCTGAAGTTAGCTGAATTTTCTTACAATAATTAGCTACCAAGAAAGCATCCGCATGGCACCATTTGAAGCTCTATATGGAAGGAAGTGTAGGACACCACTTAACTAGGTTGAAGTGGGAGACCGTGGATACTTTGGGCCAGATTTCATCAAGGAGGGTCGAGAGCAAGTAAGCATTATTCAGAGTCATTTGAAGGCAGCTCAGAGCCGACAGAAAGCCTATACAGACAAGCGAAGAAGGCCCTTGTAGTTTACAGTTGGGGATTATATGTACCTCAAGGTGTCTCCTATGAGAGGGGTGCATCGGTTTGGTATCCATGGTAAGCTAGCTCCCCGCTACATGGGTCCTTACAAAATTTTGAAGCAGTGTGGCCCAGTTGCTTATCGTCTCTAGCTTCCCGATATTTTATCTACGGTACACAAGATTTTTCATGTATCACAATTGAAGAAATGTTTGCGAGTTCCTGATGAAGCTGTGGAAATTGAAGGGCTTCCCCTCCAGCCAGATTTGACTTATATTGAGCACCCAGACAAAATCCTGGATGAAAAGGAAAGAGTGATAAGGAACAGTGTGGTAAAGTTCTACAAGGTGCAGTGGCAAAACCTGGTGAGTGGTCGACTCACCCATGTCGGTGATCCTATGGGCCAACAAGTGGTATCGGAGCCGTACAAGCGCCGTCGCCAGACTAACCACTGGCGATGATGGATGGTTTGGAGATGGGCGACAGTAGTGGCACTGTTGTGGCTACCCAGCCACGACAGGAGGTCATTGTGCACACGGTGCGGGAGGTCAGCGGCACCAGTTGGCCGACGCTGACTCGCACCAACTATGGCGAGTGGGTGTAACACCCTTGGTGTTACGCTGTATAGCTTTTTGCTAAAACACTACATGAGCATCATACTTATGTGTAAATGTGTGTAATATAGGGTGTAAAGCAATATACGTAACTTGAAACGTTCATCGAAAACACGAAACAAATGTTATATTTCATGTCGCGTTGTATCACTTAGTGTTCCAAACGAATTTTTATTGAACGAGAAATCGAAGTTGACGCGAATCCAAACAAAAACTTAGTCAATTTTCGTAAGTCAGAAAATGGTTCGATGAAGCTAAGTTCGACAATTTTTATAGGGGAATCGGGTTAAGCAGTGGCATGGTCTTAAGGTTGGTTTTAGTAGCTTGATACACCATCTCGAACGTAAAATAGTTGGTTTAGCTACTAGATCATCGGGTTGGATTTTTAAGGAGCTTTAAAAAACGTGCAAGTCACAATTTTTGAATGGTGCCAGCGTTTGCCCGTGGTCACCCTGCCCGGTACTCGGTGTTGCCACGCTGACTGTCGATGCGCACGCGCAAGCATGCCCACGCGCGTGTCTCTGCGCTGCTGGCCATGGCCACCGACTGCCGCGCTCTGGCACACAACCCACACGCACACGTGAGTCTAGCGAGCCTGGCCACTCTACCCGCCGTCACGTCCACCTGAGTCACTCTGCTCGCCATCACCATCGCCGTCGTGTGTCGAGCTACGTCCACAGTCGTGCTGCGCTCCGACCGTCGTTCGCCCGGTCCCTGCTACCGTTGACCCATCGCGGCTGCACGCGCGTAGGCCTGCCCACCTGACTTTGCCATCACGTCCGTGCTCGACGCCATGCCATGCCATGCTATCGTCGTCTTGTGGGTCATGGCGCTGCGGTCGCACATCGTCGTGCCGAACTCATACGCGCATGTGGAGCCTTCACCGTCGCGCTGTCGTCCTTCCCTAATTAGAAAATTGTGCCACGCTAAGCCTGCCGTCACATCGCCTTCAATGGCGTCGCACTGGTCGAGCCGCGCCAAGGTAGAACCCACAGAGCTGGCCCCATCCTTGTAATTGCGCACGTCTGGAGGTCGAGTGGGAGTCTAGCTTTGCACCAAGCCTTCAACTGTTGCAGTCGTACGGTGTTAGGGCTTCAATTGGAGTTTTCTTCCGCCGTCGACTCCCTTAAGTCCGAACGCCATTGTACATCCAATTGGCATTGCATAGTCCACCTCTGTCCAATTAACCGTGCACCCAACTAGCCTTGGTAGTTAGCTTGCGATTAGAGTCGACCCGACGAGCTTTCATACTCCAGTGAGGTAATGCAGGACGTTTTCCCCGTGGCGGTCCGCCATGGCCATCGGTGCGGGTGCTCGACCAGGATGTCGCTCCTTTCTCCTTTGTCTCAATTGAGCAGGGCTTTTGCGTCTCCTTGACTTGTTTGCCTCGCCCGTGCAGCTGTTTTGCCGGGAACGCCTTCATCGCGGTCGGTGTGAACCGAAGTACTCCCACGCACGTAGCCAACCCCCTTGCCGAGCCTTGTGACTTTGTCTAGTCTGCCCTTCACGTCTCTGGTGAGGCCCTCTTACTCCTAGGGTAGGTGGTTGAACCGGTTGAGGTCTAGGTCACCCAGGACGAGTTCGCTGTCGCCGGCGAACTGGTGTGGATGCTATTCCCGTGGCCAGCGCGATTGGGTGTAGTAGTGATTCAAATAGGACTTCTGTATTGTTGCTCGTAGTCGGTAGATGGATACAAGGTAGCGGTAGACGTGTTGGGCTAGGTAAATTCACCGGCGCCGGTGTTGCTGTGGCTAGACCCTCCGCGGCGCATGGCCACGCCTTCGTGCTGCACCATTTGTGGCGTGTAATACCTCGATCGGTAGCCCTTCACTCGTAGACTGCTAGGGAGGTGTTGGTTGAGGTCGGGGAAGTCCGTGCTCGCCGGTGTTTGGCCAGCGATGCCGTGACCTTGTTTAGTTCCGACCAAGGGCTTCGAAAAATAGGAATTAGATAAAGTAAAGGGTGCTAGATGCAAAGGACGTGACTCAGTCAAATAGTGTTCGAGTAAGCTTCGCGAATAGGATAGAGAACGGGTGGCCAGCGCGCGCGTGGGTCTCCCCGCATTGGGCCTCTGTCGCGCCGGTGGACCACACGCGTGGGCCGCGCTGGGGTGCTGAGTGTGCACGGAAGTGGGCCGCGCCGCTCGCTCGCGGGCCGCGCGAGGAGGAATTCAGTTTTCATTTTCCAGCGAATTATTAAAGATTTATTCAATTTAGTTTCAAGCTGAACTTTGAAAAATGATAGTAAATATTGTAGGTATCCAAAAACTGTGAAACAAAATTTGTTAGGTTCACAAAAATGCTATCTATATGTTAGTGTAGTTAGTTTACAGTTAGCTGTGATCATGATAGGTTCATAAATTCAATTTAGAAAGCTATGTAGCTTAATATTTGTAGGAATTTTTGTGGTAAATTGATGATAGCTTTAGCCATGAAAGTTTTATAGTAGCTTCATTAGATTATTATGTACTCCATGTAATTTTTGTAGCCCTAGAGTAGGTCGATAAATAGAATAGCTATTACTCCCAGTTTTATCATATATAGTTGTAAATCGGTATTAAGAGTAAGAATACCTTTAGTTGCTAAGATAATATATGTCATGCTTCATACTTGTTAGTGGTAACAGTAGGTAACTTAGCACCTTAGTCGGTAGGACTTGCTTAGTAACTTGATAGATGTATTTTATTTTAAGAGCTGTTGCTGCCATATTAATAAGTGTTGCATCATCATTTCATGCATGTAGATCACGAGTTGGTAGAGTGCATGCCCGTGGACGAACAGGACTATGAGGAGGTCATTGAGGAGTACAAGGAGGAGATCCTCGTGCAGGAGGGAGCCCCGGATCCGTTCGCTGCTGACTTTGTTGACCCACCGCCTGCCCAAGGCAAGCCCCGGTGCATAACCCTTATTTTAAATGATGACTGAATATATATGATGTGATTTTATATTACAGGCATTTTATGGAAACTACAAGCATAAATATATCTACCTATAAGTCCTACTAGTATAGGTCGAGTAGCTGCTATGCTCAGGATTTTGGTAGCGTGAGTAACCTGCCGTTACTCACAATAGGTGATAATTATGATCACTCATGATAAAATGGTGGAAAGGAAAATGGTGACCGGACAGGGATATGGTTCGGGTATTAGTGGGTGTAAGAGGTTGTGTCTTGTGGCTAACAGGGCATAGCTTGGTTACACTTTTTCTCTATCTATGTCGGTTAAAGACTGGCCGTTGCTTAAGACTTTAGGCAAGTCATAGATTTATTATCCCGAGCACATACTTGGGTATGGGCGCAGGGAAGACTTGTTGCTCTCTTGTCGTGGGTTCCAGCTCTTTCCAGACCAACTGATTAGAGGCAGGGATGGTGGAGGTCCTTGCACCGCACTAAGTCCGGGACTTAGAAGCGGGGGCTTGGAGTCCAAGTTTGGATGGGGACCTAGACCCCATGACATGAGGGTGATGGGTTGGTCCTGCTTGTGCCTGGGGTACAAGCGGGGCGTGTGTTTTTGGGGTACCTAGCTGGGGGCATTGATTCGCGAATCGCCGGGCGATCTGGTACGGCTTGTCTATGGTTTAGCATCATAGTAAGAACTGTAAGCTGAAAGGTGATGAAATGGAACTGATTGCTTAACTCTTGCTTGAAAGTAGACCAGGTGCTTACATAGAATGGCTAGATAATAAATTAATGTGGCTATTAATAATAACATAAATAAGAACTCACTATTAGTATTGCTTTCTGCAAAAGGAAACTAGCAAACCATAAAGTTGTGCATATCCCTTGGAGTCGAGAAACTATTCCCACTAGTCGGATAAGTCTTGCGAGTACATTATGTACTTAGGGTTTATTTACCTCTGTTGCAGGTAATGCTTGAGGAGTACCATTGTGTGGGGGATTCTTCTGGTGGGCACAGACGGATCCTTGTTCTTTATCATTAGATATTTATTTTTATTCTGCTGGTTAATATTCTGCACTCTAACTTTGGAAATGTAATAATGTAATTTTAAGAACTCTAGATGTATGAAATGGATTAAGTATTGTAACTCGTTCTCATTATTGGATCCTTGGGAAATAATGTGGATCTTTCGGGCTCTCCCTTAGGGTGTGCCCGACAGAACCCGCTCGCTGTAGCTTGTTTTTGGGGTGCTTAGTGTCTGGTGGAAGACGAGCACCCTCGTAAGTATGTTATTGCGGGTGGTTCTGCCACAGTGGGCGGTGATCATAAAGGTCAAGCTTAGAGCCCGACGGCTCTGGAATGCTATTGACAAGGGCACTAACAACGAAGAAGATGGCATGTCAGCGTTGGAGGCTATCCTCGCTGCTGTGCCAGCAGAGTACAGGGAGCCATTGGGAGAGAAAAGCTCTGCTAAGGAGGAGTGGGAGGCCATAGCGGTGATGCGCATCAGTTCTAACCGCTCAAAGAAGGCGATGACCCAGCTTCTAAAGCAGGAGTATGCCAACCTTAAGTTCAAGGATGGTGAATCGGTGGAGGACTTCTCCCTATGCCTGCAAATGCTCATCAGCAAAAGAAGGAGCCACGGCGTCACCATCGATGAAGAAGAGTCAGTCTCCAAGTACCTCCACTCTGTGCCGGTGAAGTACATCCCGATCGCTCTCTCCATAGAGACGATGCTGGACTTATCCACCCTCACCATTGAGGATGTGACAGGCCGTCTATGGGTGGTGGACGAGCGCATGGAGCAGGCTGAAAGCATCTAGGCCCCTAGTTGGGTTTCGGTGATTAATGACAATACGTGATTACTATGACTAACGTGTGTTTTGCAGAGACAATTAAGTTAGGTCATGATAATGGAGATCGATTGGGCAATCATGGTTGTCATGCCCCTACGATGGAAATCGTTTCGATTTTCAAAGGATGGACGACAAGGTTAAGGATGGACTAGTTTTAAGTGTCGTTTGGTGTTGAAGAGACACTTAGAGTAGTTTAGGACTTTGTTTTTCCTTTGGCCGTACTATTAAGGGGGGTATGGATGGGTAGCTTGACCTAGGTGAGTCTAGTGAGTTAGATGTGGTGAACACTTGCTAAATCTAGCACTAGGTAGCTCTAAAATAGCCCTTAGATCCAATGGAGCAAACTTCATTCACGTATGATCGAGAGTTGGAAGTGAATGGAGGGTCAAATACTAACCGGACGCTGGTTCCAGTGTGACCGAACGCTGGCATAGAGTCCAGTCGGTTCATTTGACCAAGGTGAAATCGTCTAGTGCGACCGAATGCTGAGAGGTGAAGTGACCGGACGCTGAGGGCCAGCGTCCGGTCGACTCCAGTAAGGTTCCAGAGAGGGAAAATCACGACCGGACGTGTCCGGTCACAACTTAAACACTGGAGTTTGGGGAGAACTGACCGGAGCGTCCGATCAACATGATCGGAGCGTCCGGTCACCCCGCAAAGGCACATAACGGTCCGTTTTTCAGCCGGTGTTATAAATACTTCCTTCACTCGTGTGTGGGGGTACTTTTGCTCATTCCAACAGCTAAGAAACACCTTTGAGAGTGCCAAGAAGAGCAAGGTCCTAGTGAGGTGATTGAGATTTGAGAATCCCAAAGAGAGCCCTCATTAGTGAAAGCAAGAGTAGCAAAGTGTGCATCCACCCTTCTCATTAGGCTTGTCGTGGTCAAGTGAGAGTTCGTGCTTGTTACTCTTGGTGATCGCCATCACCTAGACAGTTTGGTGGTGATTGAGAGTTTGGTGATCATCCGGAGAGCTTGTGGATGACCCAACTCAAGTTGTGAGCGGTTGTGGGTGATTCACCGCGACGGAGTGTCAAAGAATCAACCCGTAGAGAGCACTTGATCCTTGCGCGGATCAAGGGGAGCTACACCCTTGCGTGGGTGCTCCAACGAGGACTAGTGGAGAGTGGCGACTCTCCGATACTTCAGAAAAACATCGCCGCGTTCCTCCTTCTCTCTTTACTTTATGCATTTACTTTAAGCAATTCAATTCTTGTCTTTACATTCATAGAATTGCCATGCTAGAGTAGAATTGGAACTTAGGTTGCAAGATTTTTTGTGTGTTAGAACATTAGAAACACTTTCTAGGCACAAGGAGTTAATTGGGCTGACTATAGGGTTTAATTATTGCAAAGAAATTTAGAATTAGCCCAATTCACCCCCCTCTTGGGCATCTTGATCCTTTCATAGGCCACAACAACGAAGGACAGCAGCAAGCTGCTGCTGACAGAGGAGGAGTGGGCTGCCCGGAAGAACTCCGGGGTAGCCTCCTCCAGCCGCGGTGGCAATGGCAAGCATCACGGTAAGGCTTCTTCAGAGAAGAAGAAGAAGAAGGTCGACCTCAACGCCTGCCGGCGCTACGGGAAGACGGGCCATTGGGCAAGGGAGTGCCCAAATCGTAAGCAAGAAAAGAAGGCCGAAGCTCATCTGGCGCAGGCTGATGATGATGATGAGGCCACTATCCTGATGGTGACGTTCTGTGCACTGCACGACATTGAGGCCAAGGAGAAGGGAGAGGTGATGGCGGTGGAAGGGTCTAGGAAGGCTCTGAAAGCTGTCTACCTCGACGAACCACGCGCCCAAGTCCACCTCGAACATGTGGGCGGCGAGCAGGAGCAGTGGTGGTACCTGGACTCCGACGCCAGCAACCAGATGACAGGCTCCAAGGCAGCCTTCTCTGAGCTCCACGACGACGTGACCGGCACGATGAAGTTTGGTGATGGCTCAAGGGTGACGATCTGAGGGCGCGGCACCATCATCTTCAGGTGCCAGAACGGCGAGCACCGTGCACTAACGGATGTATATTACATCCCGCAGCTGTGTTCAAGCATCATCAGCATTGACCAGCAAGATGAGCACGGTAGCGAGGTACTGATCAAGGATGACGTCCTTAGGATCAGGGACCAGGAGCAGCGCCTTCTTGCCAAGGTGAAAAGGTCCTGGAACCGGCTGTACCTGCTCGACTTGAAGGTGGAGCAACCGGTGTGCCTGGAGGAGAGGCACAGCAAGGAGTATGGCTGTGGCATGCCCGGTTCAGCCATCTCAGCTTCGACATGTTTGGTCAGCTATTGAAGATGGTCCGAGGGCTGCCCCACATCAAGCACGCAGGCGAGCTGTGTGGTAGCTACCTAGCCGGGAAGCAAAGGAGGATGTTGTTCCCAAAGGTGGCCAAGTATTGCGTGGTGGACGCTCTTGAGCTCATCCACGGCGATCTCTGTGGGCCAATCACACTAGCCACAAATGGTGGTCGGCGGTACTTCCTCTTGCTCGTGGATGATTGCAGTCGCTATATGTGGCTGCAACTCCTGACAAGCAAGGACGAAGCGGTGGCGGCGATCAAGAAATTTAAGGCACGCACGGAGGCTGAGAGCGGCAAGAAGCTGCGCGTGCTAAGGACTGATCGTGGCGACGAATTCACTTCGGTGGAGTTCGCTATGTACTGTGCGGATCAGGGTGTGGTGCGACACCACACCACGACATACTCGCCATAGTAGAATGGTGTGGTGGAGCGGCGGAATTAGACGGTGGTCAGCATGGCCCAATCCATGATGAAGGCAAAGGGCATGCTGGCAAGGTTCTGGAGTGAGGCGGTGACCACAGCGGTGTTCATCCTCAACTGCACGCCCATCAAGGCCCTGAAGGGCAAGACGTCGTTCGAAGCTTGGTATGGGCGCAAGCCGAGCGTGTCCTTCCTCTGGACATTTGGCTACATCGGCTACGTCAGGAAGATGAAGCCGGTCCTCACCAAGCTGGAGGATAGGAGTACACCGATGGTGCTCCTAGGCTACGCGGAAGGTACCAAGGCGTACCGGCTCTATGACCCACGCGGAGGCAAGGTGATTGTCTCGCGCGACGTCGTGTTTGACTAGAAGGCGGCCTGGGACTAGAACAGTCCGAGCACGGGGGAAGGTGGTGACTTCATCAGCACCTTCGTCATCAAGCACTTGGTCATTCACGGTGCTGGAGACGCTGGAGTAGAGGCGACCACTCCAGCAACAGAGCCGACTACTCCTGGGGAGGTGCCGAGCACTCCAGGAGGGATGCTGAGCACTTCGAGAGGGATGTCGAGCACTCCAAGAGGGGTGCCGAGCACTCCAAGAGTGGAGCTGAGAGGTCCTGCAGTGGTGTTGACCACTCTAGGATGGGTGCCGAACACTCTCGTAGCAAAGCCGAGGGGTCTTGCAGTGGTGCCGACCACTACAATACTGGTGCCAAGCACTCCAGGAGGGGTGTCGACCACTCCAAGAGTGGTGACAAGCAGTCTGAGAGTACTGCCGAGCACTACATCTGGGGTGCTGAGTACTCTAGGTGCTGTGCCGATCACTCCGGCAGAACAGAGAACTCCATCAATGTTGATCGAGTTCGCCTCACCTCCAAGTGACATCACTGAGTTCGTGGATGCCTTCCACGAAGGTGAGGAGGTGCGGTTCCGCAGGCTGGACGACATCGTCGGGGGCACAGGGCCCTCAGGCCTGGTGGGACGGCTACTCAATGACCCAGAGCTGCTTCTTGTCAGTGCAGAGGAACCACCCACGTTCACGCTAGCCGAGTGCGATGCACACTGGCGATGGACGATGCTGGAGGAGATGAAGGCGATCGACGAAAACGTGACTTGGGAGCTCATCGATCTACCTCTAGGATGCCGTCCGATCGGCCTAAAGTGAGTGTACAAGGTCAAGCGGGACGAGCACGGCGCCATTGTCAAGCACAAGGCGCGCCTCATCGCCCAAGGCTTTGTCTAGCACGAGGGCATCGACTTCGAGGAAGTCTTTGCACCGGTAGCGCGCATGGAGTCTGTCCGTTTGCTACTAGCTTTGGCAGCAGCAAAGGACTGGCGCGTCCATCACTTGGACGTAAAATCGGTCTTTCTCAACGGCGAGCTGGTGGAGACGGTCCTCGTCAGACAACCTCCGGGTTTTGCCATCAAGGGAGCGGAGCACAGGGTGCTCCGACTGCGCAAAGCGCTCTACGGGCTACGGTAGGCCCCGCGAGCGTGGAACGCCAAGCTTGACTCCACGCTAGGCGAGCTTGGGTTCACACGGCGCGCAACCGAGCACGCACTCTACACGTGGCGACGGGGAAGGAGGAGCTCGTTGTCGGCATGTATGTGGAAGACTTGATCATCACCGGCGCACGTGAGGAGGACATCTACAGCTTCAAGCGCGAGATGGCGGCTCGTTTTCGAATGAGCGATCTCAGCGCGCTCTCCTACTACCTCGGCATCGAGGTGAGACAGGCGAAGGAGGCACTCACGCTCGGTCAGAGCGTGTACGCCTCGAAGCTATTGGAGCGGAGAGGCATGGCTGAGTGCAAGTCGTGCGTGACTCTGATGGAGGAGCAACTGAAGTTGACAAAGGCCAGTACCGCGGCGAAGGTAGATGCAACACTCTACCGAAGCATCGTCGGCGGTCTGCGCTACCTAGTCCACACGAGGCCGGACATTGCGTTCGCCGTGGGCTACGTCAGTCGCTTCATGGAGGATACTCGAGAGGATCACTGGGCTGCGGTGAAGCAGCTACTGCGCTACGTCAAAGGGATGGTGGATCAGGGAATCGTTTTCCCCAAGACCGACAGAAGTAGACTGCAGCTCACTGTGTTCAGCGATGCATACATGGTGGAGGACATCGACGGACGGCGAAGCACCTCTGGCGTGCTTGTTTTCCTCGGGTTGGCCCCAATCTCATGGCTGTCGCTGAAACAGAAGGTGGTGGCGCTGTCTACGTGCGAGGCAGAATATGTGATGCCGGCTGCTGGGCGAGCTGACCGGTGTGGAAACTCACCAACCAGCATTGATGGTGGACAACCAGCACATCGACGTCAAGTTCCACTTCCTTAGGGACTGTGTCGATGGGGGGCAGATCGTCATCGAGTTTGTCGAAAATGGTCGACAACTCATGGACGTCCTCACCAAGCCGCTCGGTCGTCTTTGATTCACGGAGCTGAAGGAGATGATCGGCATGGTGAGGGTTCAAGGGTTAGCAGTAGGATTAAGGAAAGAATTGTTAAATAATTTATGCTTCTTTGTGGGAACACACGGCAGGGGAAAGCGGCGCCGAAAAGGTACCATGTTGTGGTACTGTAGCCACTACAGGGGCAGGCGTCGAACGGCTCACCTGCCGCACTGTAGCCACAGCAGGGGCAGACGTCAGAGTCAGCCCTGCTGTCCCATCTAGTCACTGTAGCAGCATGACAGCTGTACTAGGATTAGATGAGTAGAGTTATATATATATAGTTTGCCACTGCAACTCAGTAAAGAGAGCGAGTTCAGTTTTGCCATGAGCTTCCGGCCAATGCTGGTGCTTGTGTTGTGTGTGTGCTCTGTTCTCCTCCTTCTTCTACCTCTAGCCATAGTATATGGTCGGACAACGATAGTCGTGATCGGTAACGCTGGTGAATGATTAACTCACCCGTACCGGTGATCCCGTGGGTCAACGCTCACGTCTTCCTCTTTCGATTCTCGATTTTTCTCCTGTTTTATTGTGCAGCGGTGTGCTATGGCTTTTGACTTGCTTCCTGCTTTGCGCCCCCGTGCATGGCGCTCGGTCATCTGCGTTCGCGTCTGCCGCAAGTGGGAGTATCGTGGTGGAACTGATGATGGCCTGATCCAGCACGTTGACCTTGTGCTTGTTGATGAGAAGGTTCGTTTATATTGTCATTCTTTTCACTGTCTGCATACATAGAATCCTGTTTCCCCACTACTATTTGGCTTTGTATACATGCAGATACTTATGTACATGGTTATTGCAGGGCAGTCGCATGTATGGTGAGATTCCGGGTTCTGAAGTGGTGGCAAAGAGTCCTCTCATAGAAGAAGGTGGCATCTATGTTATCAGTCGTTTCAGGGTGTCAAATGCAAAGTCTGATTACAGGCCTGTTGCCTCTCGCTATATGGTTGAGTTCACGCTGCACACGGTCGTTTCAGCTGCAAGGACTGATATGCCAGACTTTCCAAAGTATGCTTAAAGGGATTACACCAATAAGTGACCTGCCCTCCCATGCTGGTGACACCAGTGATTTTGTTGGTACGCTACTACATGTCCATCGTCTGTTCTTCCTGTCGCTTTTGCTCTTAACTAACACCACCATGTTTCCAGATACCACTGGGCTGCTGGTGGAGAAGTCTGATGCTTACACGGTTCACCTGCCCAACAAACCTGCCCCTACACTCACCAGGCACATTGTTCTGAGAGATTTAAGGTGCTGCCTGTTTCTTCGCTCTTGGTTCACTGTTGAAGTTTTGTTAACCATCGACTCTTCTCACTGTGCTCGCTTTGCCGGCATTTGCAGCTACTCTGAGATGAAGGTCAGCCTATGGGGAGAGGGGGCTGCTGCCTTCAACACTGATGCTGTCAACAATGGTGCTGAGGATAAACCTATTGTCGTGTTGTTTGTTGGAGGCTTGATGAAATCCTATCAGGGTACGTGTTCTTCCAGTCTGTTTCTGTACACCTCTTGCGTTCTATTGTTCCTGTTTGTTTGTGCATTCTGCATGCTCAGTGGAAGTACTGACGGTAGCTGAAACTTATGTAGGTACTTACTATGTTAGCGCCAATACAGCGTCCCGGTGGTATTTCAACCCACCTATTCATGAGGCCCGCCAGTTTTATGACAGGTACGGCCTTTTCATGCATACATGTAGCCTGCTTGCTTCATCCAGACTACCCCTTTAACTGTAAAAAAAAGACTTACCACGGTTCCTGATCGTTTTTTCCACTCTGCAGTTATCAGAACCAGAGAGTTCAGATCAGGTCTGTTCCTGCACCAGTGGAGCAGCAAGGTCAAGTTCAAGCGCCTGCCCCTCTTGAAGAGAAAACTCTACGAGAACTGAATGAGATGGATCCATATGATTTTGCTGTAAGATACAAATTCTTTGTTCTTTTTAGTCCGCTGTTTACTACAGATGTTGTTGCTTTACTCGACTGATTAACGCCCTGTCACACGTTGTAGGAAAATGGGTACCGCCGCACTGTGACTATTGGTCGGCTTGTTCCCAATGTATCATGGTGGTTCCCATCTTGCAATAGATGCAGCAAGAGCTGTGTTCCAGATGGCTCTGGCTACAGGTGTAATGGATGCTCGACAAACTCTTTCAGGTTCAAGTGAGTACCTACTCGACGCATGCTGAGTTGTTTACCTTTTACCGTGCTGTCTGTACACCTGACCAGCTGTTGTGCTCCTAATCTTATGTAGGTACAAGATTTCCTTTGTGGCCCTTTATGGCACGGATGAGGCAGAGATGGTATGCTTCGGTGATGTTGCACGTCGCATCATTGGGAAGCCAGTCCAGCAAATCCTTAGAACAGCTACAAATGCTAACACATATCCACCAGATGTTACCAAGATGGTTTCTCTCAGATTCACCTTTCAGGTCTCTCTGACTCAGCAGAGCTATTACAGGCAGCAGAAAACCTATCAGGTTGTTTCTGTGGTGACATCACATGGTGGTCAGCCAAATGCTATTCCTCATGCTCCTGTGAACGAAGATGGTGCCCATCCCAGTACTCCTGAGTCTGATCATAGCCTCACTGCTGCCACTGATGATGGATCAGAATTGGTGACACCTAATTCTGTGACAGACGGCGGCGTTCCGTCTCCGGTGGCTACAAATGTAAGTTGCCTCTATCGTTTTTACACTTTGGAGTCATGTCGGTGTCTGATGCAGTTAGATCTCCCCTTTGTTGCAGACCCCACCTCCATCTCTTCGCATTGACAACACGCCGCCAGCAGAGAAGAAAACAGGGTAATGCACTTCCTTTAAGAACACCTGCCAGTGTGCTCCCTCACAGCAATGCATACCTGATGTTTGTTTGCAGAGATCAGTCAGCTAAAACCAGGAACCCATCTTCTCGAAAGAGGTTGACCTATGGCTCTGATGACCTTGGACAGGTACAGCTAGCATCACGCTGCGGGACCGTAAACCTTTCTGCTTTGCCTCACTGCCCACCATTTTTTTACAGTATGTTCATGCACTGATCACGTCTGTTTTCTTTTATAGGCGAGCTTGACAGATAAAGATTCGCAGGAAGATAACGCATCAGCTGCTTCACTGGATGGCGCTTCCATTGATACTGTGACCAAGAGGTATACGATGCCCTCACTGCTCTAATGTTGTGGACGATACTCATGTATGCATATTGTTTCTCTTTGTACAGCGCTGTGCCTACCAAAACCCATGATGCTGATAAGAAAAGGTCTCGTGGAGCTTCTTCTGTGGCTCAGGAGAGTGGCTAGATAAGGTTCGTTTCGCATTTGGTGCTTTAAGTATGTAATGTTCTGTGGCGACAGTCTTCCATTTAGAATTGCAAACTCACTTGCTTCACCAGTTATGCATTCTTCCTTGTGCCACAAAGAACATACTTTGAGTGCCAGCAGTTGGTCCTAAGTCCTTCTGTTCCTTCCTTTCAATTAACGATTCAGTTACATTTAGTAGGCCAAGTTCCTTGTCTACGAATCCATGTGACGCACAGAACATTTTCGGCCATTGACTGAGCTTCCTACTTTATAGGTACCCCGTGCCGCTTCAAATCTTTTGGCTGGATGGAGTCACTGCCTTTTACCATCCAGAGAAGACTTCTGCCTGCTTTTACTGCTGTCCTATCCTCCATGTTAGGAAGCAACCGCCTGATGATGTATGCTCTGGACATGTATTGGTGTATAGGCATGAAGAACTTCTTAGTTTATCAATTGATGTGTTTTACCTTGTATGTATTGTGTGTGCGCCTTACTGCACTGGTGTTGCTAGGCGGCGGCAGCAACCCTGCAGTCACACCTTACATAGACTGATGATCGTGTGAGAGCTAGAGATGCGACTAATGTTATGGATACCAGGACACTATAGACCCTGATATTTTGATGGTCCTGCGAAATAGACTTGCGGCTGACCTTATGTATTTTTGGAAAACTATAAACCCTTCTCTAATTTGCTGGCTATACAGAGCCCTCAATGTAGTGGACCAGAGCTCTCGTAGCTTTTCTAGCTGTGAATTTTTGCTCGTCTGTTTCTCTATGGCGGTGTTTTTCAGTGTTGTTCTTTCGTTCCCATTGCGTGGCAGGAGTCGTTCAGTGTTGTTTTGCATACTGACAGCGCTGCTTATCCTCCTTGGTTTCAGGTTTGAATCGTTTTTTTGGCTTATGATGTCGCGTGCCACCATCCACGATCATCGGCGTAGTGATGGCTTGCTGCGTCGACATCCTGCCACACAGCAGTTCCCTTGCTACCGGCTGCTTGACTGAGACTGCAAAATACAGGTCAGTTCCACTTATGCCAGTAAAACCTACTTGCTATTGTGGTGAAGAAAATGTGAAATAATACTCACCGCAGGCATTTTGGATTAGCATATATTGGCAGGACTAATATTACATAGCAGCAGTGCTGCGCAGGAAAATATACTTAGTGAATTTGTTTACACGAGGGGTGGCTGTGACCGTTTCAGCATATCCTGCTTCTACATGCACAAGGGATTTTCTTTACCACCCAACTCCCCAGACCAATTCCTGCTCGACAGCGCATGCACACGGTGGGTCCCCGGTCCACAGTATCACCCAGCCGCAGAGGCCAATCTCTCCTCGACAGCACAGTCATAGCACAGACCTTATTACCCTTCCTACCTGCAGTGCCCAGACATACCCAGCCGCTAGACTCCATCCTCTTCTTCCCAGCTCCCACTCCACTTCTTTGCTGCTTCATCCATGTGGACTCCACAAAAGCCCTTTCGGATCTAGAGCTCATGGAGGACGATGATCCACTCCCAAAGGTACCAGACCCTGCATCCCTTTCCTCCACCAACTACCTCAAGCCCATTTCTTCTTTAACGATGATACCTGCTCTTCCTACTAAGCTTCCATGTTCCAAAAGTTCTTCAGGTGAGCAGGAAAGAGCTATTTGCTCTAGCTACGAAGGAGTTCAAGCTGACTATACAGTCGGAGAAAACGACACAGATCGATGGGGACACGTTCATCACCAGGCTAGAGATTGGCAATATTGGGTCAAAAGAATCGTGTGATAGGGAAACCAAAGAGTTTTTGGGCAGCTCTGCACTCACAAAGAACCTATCAATCGAGAACGCTTACCACACTGTGCTAACAGACCTTGAAAACGAAAAGAGAATAATAATTGATGATTACAATGCTGAACATGTTTCAAAACTCAAAGCTGACGTGTTTCGCTCTAACACGTGGCTCATGTTGTTCGAAGACTAAAAATGGCAGCGGATCGGGTTTGGTGCGGATATCCGCGGGTTTTGGGTTCTCGGGTCTTGGTTTTGGTGCCTATTTTTCGCCCACGGATTTGCGGGTTCGGATACCCGAAACTCTGCGGGTTTGGGGCGGACTCTATTTTTCACCCGTGGATACTCCATCAGGGCCCCGAATATGTAGCCCACTAAAAGCCCAGCTAAGAAACCCTAGTATATATTGCCTGAAATAGGAACCCTCACCCCTCAGACCCTCATCCGCAGCCGGCGTCCGCGAGTCCGTAGACCGCAGCCGGCATCGCGTGACTGCGAAAGACCGCGAGTCCACGAGTCCGCGTGTCCGCGACGGGCCGCTGGCGAGTCCGCCGTCAGCGACCGCGAGTGCGACCGCGGGACCGCTGGACGCTGGTCGCCTGGACCGCGGCAGTGCGGCACCGGCGCACGGCGGCGGTCTCGACCTGCATGGCGGCGGGCGGCCGCACGCCCGCTCCCACCCGGCGCCCCGAGCCAGCGAGCCCTCGACGGGCACCCTCGCCGGCCTTGCCGCCTCATCAGTCCGCGACCCTAGTCCGCGTCCTCGCTGACCTTGCCAGCCTTGCCGACCTTCCGAGTTCCGACCTCGCCGACGAATCCAACAGGCCAGGTACGACGGCACATCCCTCCCCTAGATCTTAAGCTGCTGTATGTTCCATTTTCTCAATCTGTCATGTGACCATGTAATAATGTATGTTCCTTTTTCATTTGTCAGGAAGGGTGAGCAATGTCGACTCCTGGTGATACAAGTGGATCTCAAGCTGCTGCTGTATCTCAATCTGTGGGTTCTTGTCCTCCAAGGCGTCCTCGTCTTGCATCCGAGTCAGCAACACCGCCTGCCGTAGCCGGTTCAACAGCACCGACAACTGATTCTGCAACTGTAGGTAACACTGATGTGGTAGAGGTAGAAGATAATGTCCCTGTTGGTAGTAAGAGGAAGTTAAGATCTGAAGTATGGAAAGACTTTGATTTGATTAATGTAAAAGGGGTTTGGAAAGCAAGATGCATATGGTGTAAGAGAGATTTAGGTGGGGAAACAAGAAATGGTACAACTCATTTGAAGAATCACACAGCCATATGTCAGGATAGAGCTTGTAGAAAGGGTTTAACACAGTCTTCTCTTAAATTATCTGCAAATCCAAAGGATGGCTCAGTCACATTAGAGAAGTATGTGTTTGATCAAGATGTTGCTAGGAAAGAATTAGCTTTGATGATCATTGTCCATGAGTATCCTCTTTCCATGGTGGACCATCGCTGGATTTAAAAGTTTTGTGCTGCATTGCAACCAACATTCAAGCTAGTGTCTAGAAACACAATCAGGAAGGATATCTTTGATATGTATCAAGTTCAAAAGCAATCCATGGTGAATTATATCAAGAAATTGAGTTCTCATGTTGCTGTTACTACGGACTTGTGGACAGCAAACCACCAGAGGAAAGGTTACATGGCAGTTACAGCCCATTTTCTTGATGATGATTGGAAGCTAAAAAGTTTTCTTATTAGGTAACAATAAATTGCATCATTTTGTGTCCAGTACAATCACTTAACATGCATTTTGCCTATAGAGACCAATCTGTCCAGCACAATCACTTAACATATTTTATTGTTGTAGGTTTATTTATGTTCCAGCACCACATACAGCAGAGGTTATAGCAGAGGTTCTTCATGAAGTTCTCCTAGATTGGCATATTGAGAGGAATCTGTCCACTATAACTCTTGACAATTGCTAGTGTCAATGATAACCTCATGAAGACTATGATCGGCACCGATGGTGATGAACTTTCAAAGAATAAGGCTGCTATAGAAGGCAAGTTACCACTCCGCTCTTGTATGTTGAAGGAAAAAATAATTCATATGCGTTGTGCTGCATATATTTTAAATTTGATTGTAAAAGATGGAATGAGTGTCATGGAGAAGGGAATTGATAAAGTGCGTGATAGTGTTGCATATTGGTCTGCAACTCCTAAAAGACATGAGAAGTTTGAGAAAATGGCAGCACAAATGAAAGAAAAATATGAAAAAAGAATTGCTCTTGATTGCAAAACTAGATGGAACTCTACTTATACTATGCTTAGCACTGCACTACTTTACCAAGATGTTTTTGAGCGTCTTGCTTCTCGTGCTCCATGTGTTCCATCTACAGAAGATTGGAAGTTTGCTAGAGAGCTTTGTGATAGGTTGAAGATGTTCTATGATGTAACTGAGGTACTATCAGGCACTAAATATATGACAGCCAACCTTTTCTTTCCCAAAATATGCAACATTTTTATGGCAATTAGGAAGTGGCTAAGCAGTGATATTCCTAAGATAGAAGAAATGTCTATTAAAATGAAAGAGAAATTCAACAAGTATTGGTCAGATGTGCATGGTTTGATGGCTGTTGCTGCTGTCCTGGATCCTAGGTTTAAATTACATCTGTTGAATGCTCTTTTTCATAAAATTCATGGGTCATAAAGTGTAGCTATGGAATCTTCCAACAAAGTGAAAGGCTTGTTGTATAATTTGGTTTTGGAATATCAAGATACTGTTGAGGATGTTGCCACAACAGATGGTGCTGAAACTAGACCTAGAGCTCCTACTTTGAGGGACGATGAAGATTGGATGGACACTTTTGATGATTGGATGTCCAAAATACCAGTTGTGACCTCCACTTATGTGCGAACAGAGTTGGATTTGTACTTGGAAGAGCCACTGCTGCCTAGGACACAAGATTTGGATATCATATAGTGGTGGCAAGTTGCAGGGCTCAAATACCCAACATTACGAAAAATTGCATGTGATGTTCTTGCTATTCCCGTGACAACGGTGGCTTCCAAGTCAGCCTTTAGCACTAGTGGGAGAATAATCAGTCCACATCATAGTAGGCTTGCACCATCAATGATTGAGGCACTTATATGTATGAAAGCATGGTCTCATAACGACATGTTAGGTAAGTGCAATTTCTGTGGTCTTCATTCTATTTAAGTTGTAAAACTAATTTGTGAATATTATATCCATGCAGGGTCTCATTCATCTTTTGTTGGTGCTTTGATGACTTGTCTTGATGAAAAAGATGAAGAAATGGTACCACTGTTGTTTCCTTCTATATTTAACTTGTGAATTTACAATGCATTGAACATTCAAGTAATGAGCTAGTCCCTATTTTTATTTCACATGATGAAGATGAGTCCACCATAATTGATGAATGATGAACTTTGCTGTAATCTGGACAGTGTGTGCCTCAAGTGAAGATGATTGTCTCAAGTTGCATATCTATTTGATAAAAAAAAACTCTTATTTGTTTGGGCTGTAAATCTGTAATATGTGAGCTGTACTGCTGTAGTAGTGCTGTACTGAACTTGCATGCTTGATGTTTCTAGTTCTAGAATCTGGACATGGCTATCGGCTACCTAGTAGCCTGCTTCTACTTGCTAGTACTTTTGGAATCAACAAGCTATTATGCTAATATATCATGTTTTGTATTGCTCTGTCTGTTGATCTGTTGTAATTTTCTCGGATTTCGATTAATCCGTCGGGTTTTGGGGATCCGCGGGTTTCGGTTTCGGGGATGGATTTTCACCCGAATCGGGATTCGGGACGGATTCGGGTTTTACTTTCGGGTTTCGGTTTTGGTTTCGCGGAGACTCCACCCGATCCGAATCCGCCCCGTTGCCATCTTTATCGAAGACAAAGCTAAAAAACTAAAAAATGAGATCAGTGCAAAGAAGATGGCGCTCCATCAGTTCTTGTCTTCATTTGACTCTGTGTGCCAGGAGGCTTCAATGGTGCTTCCACTCCTTCCACCCAAGCAGATGGCATCCCCGAGAAAGAAAAGCCGTCAGGAGATGATTCAGAGCAGTAGCAAGATAGATCCAGCTTCGGCCTGCTGCAGCCTCTCAAAGACTCTTAAACGAAACTGCGTGCAGAGCTGCTATGTCTTCTTGAATCTTAAGACAACGCCATGCCTCTTCTTCCCAAACAGACTGGGAACTCTGTCAAGGAATAGGCTTCCCCTGCATCTCATTAGCAATCGGCTGTTCGCTTGAACTTATCAGCCGGCTTATCAACTAGAATCTACAGTATTTTTCTCTCTTAATAACAGCTTCAGCCGGCTTTAAAACTCTTCTCATAGCATGCTCCTAGAAAGATCAATGCGCCTGGGAGTTGCTTTTGTAGAGCGTTGTTTGACTGGAATCTGTCCATCTCTTTCAGTTAGGAAACTCTGGCTATTTTAATTAGCATGGAATCCATCTTATACGTGTGCTCAGTAACAGAATTCGTCTTCCTGATAGAACTCGGATACCGTCCATACTGCAGCTTTTCCTTTCCCCATCGCCCTTCCACAGTCCCCACCCGTTCGTGCTTGTCCATTCAACACTGGCTAGTTCAGCTCGCTGTCGACCAGCAATTGGCCCAGGTACGCCGGGTCCACTGGCAGCCACGCACCGTCCCCTGCCTCCAGATGACCAGCATAGACATCCAGGCCCCTTCTTCTACGCCCAGCCTACCCAGCATGGCCCACCGTCAGATACGACGCCTGGCCCGCATATCAGCCTCCTAAACCGCCTAAGAGCAGCTGCCGCTCTGTCGCTCTAACGTGCGCTCCACTGGCCGCAGCACGCGGTGACTAAAGAAATCACTCAGCTCTTCTCTCTGCCTCACCTTCTCTTCTTCGGGCCCTAATTTATTACTATTTAGCCTTTTTTCTGCAGAAAATTTATATTTGACCTTCGGCCGCCTCGGGTGCGTCTCCTCGCTCTGTACGTCGTCCCTCCCCCCTACATTCTTTCGTTCCGTATATCGAGCCTTCAAGATGCACCACTCCCTGCTCTTTGCTTGCAGATCCTGAGAGTGGAGTTCAGGAGGACCCCAGATCTGTGCTGCCAGGGACCGCGCTTGGGCCTCCAACAAATCCAGCCAAAGACACGCACCAACTGCGCCGGACTACACTCCTCTAAGGGCACGTACAACGGTCGTCCTTTCCCGTTTCTATTTTGGCAAGTTTACAAAAATCCCCTCCGCTCTGCTTAGAGATGGTCTCCCTGTCGTCTCGCGAAGCGACGATGAAGGCCAGTGCTCCGAGGCCCAAGCGACGGGGTCAGTTGCACTGTACGACCTTGCCCCCTTGAGTCGACGGCGTGCTCAGATCCTACGCGGGCGCTCGTGGTCTCTGCATTGGGTGCGCACGGGATGTACTGCGCGGCAAAATCCATCTCCAGCATATGTCCCCGGTGTCCTTGATCTCGTCCCCCATCCCCATCGGTCCTTCTTCAGCACCGGCCACCAGCATCCTCGTCGCCGGTGTCGCCCGAGATGTCTGCGTTGTCATCGGCAAGGAAGAGCAATGACTTGGCCTCAGCTAGGAACGACAAGGGCGTGGCAACGACGGCCTACTCTATAGATGCATCTGCAGGAGGTGGGTTTTCATTCCTCGCTTCACCATCTCTAGCTTGATAGGATGCAACTAGCGGTGATCCGATTTCGCTTGCATTTGGGCATTCAGCGCCTGGGACAATCATGGTAATCACAGCACTTGTAATTATGGTGCGGGGAGCTCGCCGCACTGCTCATCGCCCAAGCAAGCCCGAGCACTGGAATTTTGTCTCACCATGATGGAGGAGACGCTAGAGAGAATACAGAAGAGATAGGAAGAGAAAAGAAAAACGGAGATAAGAACCACACGGTCACAGAGTGCGCAGAGGTAGAGGTAGAAGATAGGAAGATATAGAGCAACATGGTATTTTTATATACTTTTGTTTTTTGTCATTGTTTTTTCTTTACTTTCCATCTATTTTTAATATATTTCTAATTTGTTTATGCTTGATCTTTTGTAGCAATGGTTGTCTTATTTATGCTTAATCTTTTTTTTATCAACAAGCAACACAATGGTATACATGAATTATATTTAGACTTGATCATGACTACATACAAGCATTAAATAATTAACAGATAGCTAAACATACAATCCACTATACACGCTGTATGTTTAGCTGTCTGTATGTAGTATGACGTCATCAAACAGACATCAAGTCGTCTGTGGGTTGTACATGCCCGCCTCTGGTCCCTCCCTTCCGGCTATTATTCGAGATGTCCTTCCTCGCTCCCTATTTCACGGACCGTGCCTTTCATGCTGCAGGGTTCGCTTTCGAGCTCATCCCTTTCCGACAGATCCGATCGACGGTCAGCAGGACATGGTATAACTCAATGCTACACTTTCCTCTGCCGATAGTGCTCTATTCTTGTCAGAAAAAATAGTATACACATCCATAGACGCGTCGCTGTTACGTTCTTACCTCGGCCATTTAATTCTATATAAAAAAATATAGGCCGGACACCGTCTTCCTGGGCTCTCTGTTATGCAACCAAACGACGCAATAGAAGCAGCTGAGACAAGGCTTGCCAACGCAGTAGTTGCCACCGATGTCAATCCAGCCACTGCAAACCCTAGCATTAGAGATGTCCAGCTTGCCATCGAGAAACAGTTTGAGTCCAAGGCCCTGCCTGTGAGCATTACACGCTTCCGCTCCGATTTTGTTATTCAGTTTGCCACCCCCGATGAGAGACCTTGTTGCGTCGTCCGAAATCCTCTATGGCGAGGGTTTCGACACGCTGCTTATCAGATGGTCAAACCGATATGGTGCTAAAACCGTCGACTGGCAAACCGAGGTAGCTATAGACATTGATGGCTTCCCGCCGCATACATTCCATCCAAGTGCCTTAGAACCCTTGTTTGAGCGCCACTGCAGCATCCAGGCTCACAACTTCAGCGAGTCTAGGGGCGTATGCCGTGTCGATGCATACGCACTCAACAAAGACTCTATCCCAAAGTCTGGGGAAATTGGCTTACAATATCCAAGCCCACACGGAGTGACCAACATGATGTTTCCTGTCACAATGGTGACCTACAACTATTCCGAGGCACCAGAATTTGTAGAGGAGGAGGTCCATCCCAATCCAGCTGATTTCAGCTCAGCTGATTCTGCTGCATCCTTTGACACAGGTAATAATCATGTATGCCACCTTTTATTGGACTGACAGCACATTTCCTTTTTGCCTTTTCTACCAACTTAACTTCACCGCTGTTTCCTTCGCTGTTTAAATTAGCTGAGGAGTTTGGCTACGATAGGGAAGTGCTTCAGGAGGCCTACGCCTGGCAGCATAGATCACTGATCATGCTTCGACATGGATTGCAGCCAATGCAAGGCTTCAACGTGCAAGGTACCATGGATATGCATCGGACAGTGGCTCTTCCTCCTACAGCATTTCGTCCGAGGAACCTTATTACCTGCCCCGAGGTACTTCACCGGCTACACCTCTACTTTTCCTAGCATCACGCTTCACTAACACGATACACACTAACATTTACACATGCAATTATCAGATTATTCACCCGCTTTGTAGCTTTGAGTCGGATCGGAGCTGGCACCTCTACTGAAGCTGCCAACAACAGTGAAACCTTAGAAGCTGGCACTCCTTAGAGCATCTCCAACCGATCCCTCACTCAGCCCCCTATCCATCTTTTGAGGGTCAAACCGTAAAAACAGCTCTCCAACAGATCCCTCATCCGACTCCCACCCGATGAGAGACCCTCATCCATCGCCTCCCATCCCTCACATGTAGGGGACCGCACGAGATCCCTCATCCACGGCGGGAGCAACCGCCGCGAGCCTGCGCGCGCTCGGACATCTCCGCTTGTGCCTACTCTGCACCGACGCCGCCGGTCTCTGACGCTGCCGTGCCGGCTCCATCATCGACCAGGTATGCCCATCGTCCAATCGTATTAGTAGCTGTAGAGACGAGGAGAGAGACCGCATCTACTAGATCCCATCGTGGGGAGAAGATAGATCCGCACAGCTACGGTCGGTTGGAGCAGCAAGCACTGCTCGTGCGCTGGTTGGGCAGGTCAGCAAGCTCTGCCGCGCTACTGCTCTGTGCCTGAGCAGCAAGCACCGCACGCGGCGACGGGATCTGTCGCTTGTGCTACTATGCCATCCACCGTGAGAGAGAGGGAGAATAGGAGGTAGATAGCAGAGAAACAGAGTACTACTGGTTGCTGCTTGTGCTGCTAGGCAGGTATTAAACGTGAGAGAGATAGAGCTCAGAGAAGTAGCTAGAAGCACATGGCAAATGATTTTTTAACCTTTTCGTGAGAGCGTATAGGGTCAAAGAGAGAGTGAGAGCATTTATGTACTATAAATGTTTCTATGCTTTGTGCAACTGAACATCTCATTAAATTGGTTTGCAATGTACTTTGCAGCACAGGAAGATGGAAATGCCCAGCTTCGATGATGTTTTTGGGAGCAATATGGACAACACCGAGGTTGATTATGGGTCTTATTTTGGTATCTCACCTGAAGGACAGAATGTTGTTGAACAAGCCTCTCAGTCTACGAAAGGAAGCAAGAAGAGATAAAAAAAAATTCACTTTAAAAGAGGATAACATGTTGGTGGAAGCATGGCTAGAAGTAAGCTTGGATGTAGTTCAAGGTCTCGACCAACCTCATACTACCTATTGGCAACGAATTCATGATTACATCCATGAGCACAAGGATTTTCAATCTGATCGTAATATTAGTTCTCTCTCTCATCGCTGGGGTATCATTAATGAAAGTGTTAACAGATTTTGTGGATGGTTAACAGCGATTCAAAATAGAAACCAAAGCGGTGTGACTGAACAAGATGAGGTAAGAGGCATTTTCTTTCAATTTGTTAGAAATGTATATGTGCATTCATGGTTACTAACACATATTAAATTGTGTAGATACAACAATCACTTGAAATGTACAAGGAGAAAGATGAGAAAAAAAGATCATTTTCATTGATGCATTGCTGGAATGTATTGCAACATGAACAAAAGTGGACCGACCAAAGACCTGCAAAAAAACAGAAGTCATCTTCCAGGGAAGGTCCAAGGTCGTGTACTCCTGAAACCAATGAAAGTCATCTTGGTGATGAAGAGCGGGGTCCCAGCCATACTTCACCAAGGAAAGGTAGGCCTATCGGTAAGAAGAAGGAGAAAGATCGCCGAGGTAAAAATCTTGTTGCTCATGGAGAAAACCTATACATGGAAGCAATGGAAAATAATGTGGCTCAAGAGAGAGAAGGCCAAAGAGTTGAGAGAGATTAGGAAAAAAGAGCGTAATGATCAAAGACTAGCTGTAGAGACTAGAAGGCTTGAACTGAAGCAAGAAGTAGAGAATAGGAAGCTTGATCTGAAGCAATGGGAACTACAACTGAAACAAAGGCAGGACGATGAGAAAGTGATGAATATGGATCTTAGTTCTTTGAGTGAGCGGCAACAAATATTCTACAAGACAATGCAAGATCAGATCATTGCTCGTCTTGGTGGTGGAGCACTTTGAGATGACAGCTATATGTGTGGGGCAATATTTGTGAACCATGGTGTCATTTAAGTATTGTTGTAGGACATATGTAAGAATAATATGTCTGAACCACTAAGTTTAATTCTTGTTGCCTCTATATGTGGACTATGAGCTATGTGTGGGGGCAAGAGGCGAGCGAGTCAGCGAATGAGTGGAGGAAAAGCGCAGTGGAGGATTTTTTTTAATAGAGAGCGGATGCATGCAGGAGAGGAGATGCGTCCGACGCCCCAGACGTCTAGTAAGTAGCGTTACCGGGGAGTTATTGATCCATATGCATCTCAGTGGAGGACAGCTTGGTTAGACTACACCTTTGTTGTTAGTTAGCGGATGACGATGAGACTGCATCCTGACTTCCACCGTAGGTACGGAGGACAGACCAAAAAATTAGGGAAGAAATTTTGGCCTTGGTATAAAATAAAAAATGAACTTGCTAGCGCTCGGACGTCCATTCCGGGGCGCTAGCGTCCGGACGCTGCCGCGCTTCACGTGGGGGCCCACACCGCTCTATTTCCCGCCTTTGCGCATGCGCCCATGCCGGGCCGCGTCTCGATCTACGCCTCACTCCGTTTCCCGCTCCTACGGCTCGTGCCTATCCGCTCCCACGTGCATGCACATGGGCCCAGCAGCTGTAGCAGGCGACTGCAGCAGGTGGGTCCTACTACAACATGTGCAACACCAGATCTACTTTTGCAACATCTAGATGAAATACTTGCAACATACGTCCAAAATAGTTGAAACACTTGCAACATACGTCTGAAACACTAGTGAAACATGTGAGTAGCCATTGCAAAACATATGCAACATCCAGATAAAACATTTACAACATATATATGAAACACCTGAAACACTTGAAGCATACGTTGTAACATGCATATATATGCAACATCCATATCTACTTTTTCAATATCTAGATAAAACACTTGCAACATACGTCTTAATACTGATGAAACATTTGAAACATACACTTGAAACACCATTGCAACATGTTCAACATCCTGATCTACTTTTGCAACATCGATATAAAACACTTGCGACATACCTATGAAGCATTTGAAAGACTTGAAATGGACGCTTGCAACATGCGGTCTCAGTGTAACATCTCCTTGTTGCTTGGGAGAATGGAGGCTCATCTGCGTGTGGAGTTTACAGGTGTAGATCTCGCCGGTGGTGCGGAGATCGCCGCTCCGGTGGAGAAGGTCGCGACATGTCCGCTGGAGAAGGTCGCGGTTGATCTCTACACTGCGCAGGTGGAGGGCGAGCTATGCATGGGTGAGTTCTCACCCCAGCTATCGCGAGCTGCACGCGGGTGAGATCCACCCTAGCCATGGTGAATTGGGTAGGCGGAGCGCGAGATGTGCGCGGCGGGCTCCACTCGGGATGTCGTGAGCTGCACGCGGGCGAGCTCCACCCTAGGCCGTGGCAAGCTAGGCAGACGGAGCACGAGAAGTGCGCAGGTGGCCTCTGCCATGGCCGATCGCCGCGAACTACGCGGGTGGAGCACTGCGAGTTGTGCGCTGGCCAAGCTCCACTGTAGTGGTTTTTTTCTTTGAGAAACTGCAGTGTCTGGAGAGTCATTGGACGAGCGGATAGGAGGGGATCGTTTGCACGTGCATCGCGGGCCACGAACATGAACGTCCAGGCGGACGGACACACCCTGAGGAGAGCATTACTGAATAAAAAATAGAGAATAGAGATAGAAAGGTACATATACGTAGGACGCCATCTAATACGTATCGGTATCGGACTCTATATCGATCATCGCTAGACGCGATCTATTGAAACTCCTATGAGCACAGGTCATATAAGTCTGGACAGAAGAAACTCTCCATTATCTGGTAGTTAAAGGGGTGGACAAAATATGGACTGAAATTTTGGCTCTTTAATATTATTACTAGCAAACGTGCTCGTGCGTTGCAACGGGAGAAAAGTGCTACATAACTATTTATGTTTTTCCTTTTTATAAAATTCGAGAGCTACAATTTATTTTGTGACGACATCCAAAATATAAGTTAATGTTGGCCATAAAATGATAATGTATAATTAAGCTTATATCAAATTAAAATAAGGTCCTGATAGATTTTGTTCTCGCATTGCTAAGCACAAAAATATTTGCTCGTAGATATAAGTTAAGTTTATTTTTTTTTAAATATCCATACATTGAGGCATTTAAATATGAAGTTTCACAAATTCTTTTGAAGACACGAAATTTTTAACTCAAATTAGTGTGGAGTTTTATTGATGTCAAGGGCTACTATATCTGATGATTATGACAGAAGGCCGCTCTCGATTTTTCCACATCGTTTCATTGTTGGCGATTGCACCTGTGCATACGTGCAGAATGCACATTTATTTATAGATAACAAACTACTTATTAGAGATGGATATATAATAAGATAAGATTCTTCAATATTAGGCCAAGAAACACAGACGGTGAAGTATAAGGCCAACAATACTAATCGTTATCAACGGTTTTTCTTGGTGTAAGGTCGAGATGGCGAACTAGAGGGGGGTGAATAGTTCTTTTTAAAATTAATCGTGTCGGCTAATCGAAACAAGTGCGGAATTAAAACTATCGGTCTAGCCAAGACTACAACCCTTTATTTATGTTCTCTAGCACCTTCCAAAGATACTCATTAAGCAACAAAGGTGCCGGGCTAGCTAGAGCTCACCTAACCAATTCTAGAAGCAAGGTCACACAAACCTATGTCACTAGTACTTCAAGCAACACGGGAGCTCCTACACAAGCTAGTAAGTAAAAGCAAAAAGCCACCTAAGCTCACTAGCAATGCTCAATAACAAGGCAACCAATGTCAAGTTAGAGAGCGCAATTACTTAGCTACACAAACTAAGCAATGTGACTAACAAGGTTACACAAACCAAATTAGCCACGCAAGGGAGCTACTTCTATGCTACACAAGCAAGAAGGTAACTAGTAAGCTACACAAGCTAACTAATTACAAGAGCAACTACACAAGCACAATGTATATGAAATATAAATATAAGCTCGTGAAAGGGGATTGCAAACCAACGGAAAGAACAAGGTTGACACGGTGATTTTTCTCCTGAGGTTCACATGCTTGCCAACACGCTAGTCCCCGTTGTGTCGACCGCTCACTTGGTGGTTCGGCAGCTAATTGGCATCACCCGCCAAGCCCGCACGTCGAGCAACGCAAGAACCTACCCTGAAAGTGAGGGTAGCTCAATGACACGCTCAACTAGAGTTGCTCTTCGCGGCTCCCGCGGGGCGAGCACAATGCCCCTCACAAAGCTCTTCTCCGGAGCACCGCACAAGCTTCTTGCAGGCTTCGACGGAGACCACCACCAAGCCATCTAGGAGGTGGCAACCTCCAAGAGTAACAGGCATCACCGGCTTGCAACTCGATCACCTAGTGCCACTCAATGCAACCTCACGATACAATCGCACTAGAATCACTCTCACACAATCGAATGATCACTATCAAGTATATGTGAGATAGAGGGCTCCCAAGCACTCACAAGAATTGACACAAAGTCCCCCGAGATGCTCAGCACCAACCATGGCCGAGACACCCTTCTATTTATAGCCCCACGGGCTAAACTAGCCGTTACCCCTTCACTGGGTAAAACTCGGGACGACCGGACGCTCCGGTTGTATCGACCGGACGCAGGACCTCAGTGTCCGGTCAACGGATGCTCGCCACGTGTTGCCTCCATTCAACCTCAGTCACTTGATCTCAACGGTCAAGTGATGACCGGACGTAGCTGCTCAAAGTGACCGGACGCAGCAACCCCAACGTCCGGTCGTTTCCAGTAAGGTACCAGTCGCGACCGGACGCATCCGGTCGGTCACGATCGGATGCAGCATCAGCGTCCGGTCCTTCTCCACCTTCTCTGCATCGCCCACATCACCGTACGTCAGCCTGACCGGACGCACCCTGCCAGCGTCCGGTCACTTTCAGTGCCAGCGTCCGGTCGACGACCGACGCCTGCACGCTCTCTGCCGCCACTGACCGGACGCAGGACCCCAGCGTCCGGTCACCACGTGACCAGCATCCGGTCCACCCTGTGAGACCCTGTCTTTTCTATATAGGGCGCCGGTGGAGTTCCTAACCCTTCTTGCCTCCTTTTCATCGCCGAGTTGATCCACATCAACTCCAACTTCATCTCCTTTATAAATGTGCCAACACCACCAAGTGTACACCATCATGTGTATGTGTGTTAGCTTTTCACAAACATTTTCCAAAGGATTAGCCACTCAACTTGCCATGCCACTCGATCCTAGCAACGATGCAAAGTTAGATCACTCGAGTGGCACTAGATGACCAATATGCAAACAAGTTTTCCCCTATTGATAGTACGTCCATCTATCCTAAACTCGGTCATCAACTTCTCTACACACCTATGACCGGTGAAATGAAATGCCCTAGGTTATACCTTTGCCTTGCGCATTCCATTCCATCTCCTCCAATGTCGATGCAACACATGCACCAACATGATCAACAATGATATGATCCACTTCATATCATCACGTGATCTTATTGGTTCATCGATCTTGACTTCATTTGCTTTTCACCGTTGCCTTCGTCCATTGGCACCAAGTCATGCTCAAGCTTCACCGTCACGTGGTCCATCGCTCTAGAGCCTCCGACTTGCCCTTCACGCTTGCAACCGGTCCATCAAGCCAAGCCTTGTCTTGATCTTCTCCACCTTGATCACATGACTCAATGTCACGTCTCATGTGCAATAAGCTCCTTCATCATCATATGTGTGAGCTTTGCAACATCTCCAAGCCATTTTCACCTCCATGGCATATGTTGCTCACACACATGTACCTGTGGACTAATCACCTGTGTATCTCACATAAACACAATTAGTCCACCTAGGTTGTCACTCAATTACCAAAACCACACGAGGACCTTTCACTTGGTTATATTATTCATGGAATTGATTGTATAGAAATCAAATTACTTTTTCATATTCTTAGTTTCCAAATTTAGCTATATTCGGCGGTTTACCAAATTTAGCTACATACTAGAATCATGCCTGTGCGTTGCACGGCAGCACAAATTTTTGCCCAAGCTTATTGCGATGGATTTCATTGTTTTTAGAAATTAATAAATCCAGATTGAGCGAGCGGGGTGATGTCATCAGCGCAAGTGGGTCGAGCGGGGCGTGGCGACAATGGCGATAACACTATTTTTTAGTTATATAGATATAGATATGCCCGTGCGTTGCACGAGGCCAAGAATTTTTGTCACGCCTACGGCCAAGTGGCCAACGACACAATTAACACTTAATATGGTTTTTTACAAAAATTGCTAATGGGGTGATGGAGTCAAACACTTCGACGCCAAGTGTTTTTAAAATATGAATTCCTCCAGGTTTTAGTTTAGGAGGAGAAATTTTTGGATATCCTATTCAAAACTTCGGATAATCCGTATCCACTTAATTTTGTCAGCTGCATATCCTATCCCGCATCCGCACACAACCTGATTCAGATTATTCGTATCCTTATGTATATTAAAAGAATTCTCTATGTCTTCAAAATTCGGATTCAGATAGGAGGGGAGCAGAAAAATTTCAGCATCACTTTCACCTCTAAAGTTATCACATACATTCTGGAATTATTTTTTTTGCGAAAACATACTGGACTTAATTAGTGAACGTCATCTTTTTGCGCGTGGTCTGGTGCACGTATCGGATTTCGTTTGGAGCGCGGTTTTCTTTTTCTGATTTGATTTCCTTTTTTACGTTTGGAGCCCGGGTCTGTACGTGGGCGTGGGTCTGTACGTGCGCGTGATGGAGTGACGGAGAGATTAGTGGGCGTCCGACGATGACGTTAAGTATATACAGATATATATAGATTAACTCATACTCGTATGGATTCTTTAGTATTCACTTGTATCCGGTTTGGATTTTTTTTTGTTTAATCCAGGCCATTAGATCACACTCCAACGATGTATATTCCTTTTTTTTATCAATTTGGGTATATACTCTTTGGTTGAAATATAGATCATTAGATCATCATCATCATAAAATCCAACTATGCATACTTTTTTCTTTGTTCTTTTGATTAATCTAGTAATTTCTAGACCCTCTCGACGAATGTGGAAGCTCCTTTCACTACTGGAGGCCGCGGCTTTGCCGAGTGTTTTTACACTCAGCAAAGAGCCCTTTGCACTCGGCAAAGACTTTGCCGAGTGTAGCGCTCGGCAAAGTTCGCTCGGCAAAATTTTTCTCGGCAAAGGGTCTTTGCCGAGTGTTTTTTATCGGGGCACTCGGCAAAATAAAAAACAATTCTGCCGAGTGCTTAGGGCGGCACTCGGCAAAATATTTTCGGCCGTTCCACCGTTCATGGTTATTTTGCCGAGGGCCTGACCCAGCACTCGGCAAAAAAAAATTATTTTTTTTAAAGATTACTTTGCCGAGTGCCCAAGTCCAGGCACTCGGCAAAGTTTTTTAATTATTTTTTTAAAAATTACTTTGCCGAGTGCCCCTGTCCAGGCACTTGGCAATTTTTTAAAAAAAAAAATTACTTTGCCGAGTGCCCCAGCCCAGGCACTCGGCAAAGAATTTCTGGATTTTAAAAAAAAATACTTTGCCGAGTGCCGCTGTCCAGGCACTCGGCAACGCTTTTTTATTTTTTATTTTTAAAATACTTTGCCGAGTGCCCCTGCCCAAACACTCGGCAAAGTTTTTTTTAAAAAAAATACTTTGCCGAAAAGGCGCTTGACCCGTGCACTCGCAAAGAATTTCTGGATTTTTTGGAAAAAACTTTGCCGAGTGCCTTGTCCATGGCTTTTCGGCAAAGACCCCAGAATTGTAATTTTTTACATTCCATTGTAATAACATATATATATATATATATATATATATATATATACATCAATCATCACATCTATCACCAACATGCATTATATATCACAAGCACACGCATATTTAATAAATCCATCGAGAATCCATCACAAATGCACCAAAGTTCAACATCACAAGTTTATTATTACAAGTTCGACATCACAAAGTTCAATATCTCTACTGCGGCGACGAAAACTGCTGGTGTGGCCCCCTAGACAGCGGTGAAGGACCGGACTGCGGCGAAGGGTTGACGTGATCAGCCGCCGGTGACACGCTAGCGGGATTGTTTGAACCCGCCGATGGAGGCTGCACAAAAGAGAAGAGATTGCATGTGTTAGACTAAAAATTGAAAATTTCGACAGCACCTCCGCTGCACGGGGAGGTTTCCAACCTGCAAGAAACAACGGCACGAAGGCCGACAATCACAACGGCACGAAGGCCGATAAGAACAGCGGCACGAAGGCCGACATCACAACGGCACGAAGGCCGACAAACGGAGATAGGGTGGATATACCTTGCCCACGCTCGTAGGCGGTTCGGTGACGGTAGGGGCGTCGGCGGGACGGGCACACGGAGAAGACGGCCGAGGCACCTCCTCCTCCCCTCTACCTCGGCTTCCTCCCCCTCTCCCCTTCTCCTCCTCCTTCCTCTCCTCCTCCTTCTTCCTTTTTCTTCTCTTTTTTCCTTCTCCTTTTCTTCCTTTTCCTTTTCTTTCTTTCTCTTCTTTTTTCTTCCTTCTTCTTCCTTCTTCTTCTTACTGCTGCTTCCTCCTCCTTCTTCCAAGCCGGCGGCAAGAGCAGGGGCGCACTATGCCGGCGCGTGCATGGGAGGACAGCCCTTGTGTGCCGGGTGTGGCAAGACCTGTGGCGACGGGGTGGCGTGGGCCTTGGCTGTGTGGTGTGCTGGGGCCGGCTGGGGGTACTCGGGGGGGGGGGGGCGCCATGTGGTCGGGCTCGCCGGCGTGGACGCTGGGGAGCTGCTGGCTGGGGGCTGGGGTGCTTTCGGCGGGGGGGCATGGTGGCGGGTCTGACGGCATGTGCCGATGCATGAGGCTGTGCGGGGCTGGGTGTTTGGGGCGGGTCTCGCTGGTGATGGTGTGCCGGGAGAGACTGTGGCGGGCTGGGGTGCTCGGGGGGGCTCTCATGGCGTGTGGGAGCGGTGGCTGGTGTGTGGGGAGGGAGGAGGTGGCGTGGCAGCGGGGAGCGCGTGGCGGGCTGGGCTGCTTGGGGGGGGTGTGTGGTGGGGCTCACTGGGATGGCGTGGCCGTGCGGTGCGCAATGTGTGGCGCTGGCCTCAGGGGAGGGGCCTTGTGAGGTCAGGAGAGAGCAAAAGTGACTAGGGTACAGGGGTGGGGTGGGGATTTTGGGTCGTGGTTTTATTTTAAAAATTTTTGAGTGTAAGCCCCTTGAGCACTCGGCAAATTTTTTTTTAATTTTTAAAACTTATTTTGCCGAGTGCAGCGTCGGGCACTCGGCAAAATTTTTTATTTTATTTTGAAAATCATCTTTGCGAGTGCCGGGCCAAGGCGGCACAGCAAAGTCCACTTTGCCGAAAGTGCCCCCCCATGGCGCTTTCGGCAAATTTTTTTTGATTTTGGGTCCAAATTTTTTTACGTGGCCTTGTGTGACGGTGTTTAAAACTCTATTTTAAAATTTGAGGCAATTTTGACTTTTTTTGATATATTTCATTAGTTTATTTAAATTTTAAATCTAATTGTTTGAGATATTTCAAATTTGAGCTCAGGAGATTTTCGGAAAATCATGGAATGAATGGACTTTGGTCATTTTATATAATTGAAACTCATGATATTTAGGGTATGTTTGTTACGTATCGAGAAAGATACATGAGATTTCATGTCACTTGGCGATACATGTAAACATACCCTAAATATCATGAGTATCAATTTTGAATGACCAAAGTCCATTATTCCATGAAACTTGTCGATGCGTCAAATTTGAAATATCCCAAACAATTAGACTTAAACGAAATAAACTAATGAAATATATCAAAAAAAAGTCAAAATTGCCCCAAATTTTAAAATAGAGTTTTAAACACTGTCACAAGGCCACAGAAAAAAATTTGGGCCCAAAATAAAAAAAAACATTTTGCCGAGTGCCATGGGGGACACTCGGCAAAGTGGGCTTTGCCGAGTGCCGGCCCAGAAGGCACTCGGCAAAGATGATTTTCAAAAAAAAAAATTGCCGAAAAATAAAAAAAAAATTGCCGAGTGCCTAACGCTGGCACTCGGCAAAATAAGTTTTAAAAAAATAAAAAAAAATTGCCGAGTGCCCAAGGTTTACACTCGGCAAAATAAGTTTTTAAAAATAATAAAAAAATTTTGCCGAGTGCCATCCGTTAGGCACTCGGCAAAGTCTGACGGCAGATGCCCGCCGTCACGGGCCGGCCACCTTTTGCCGAGTGGGACTTTTGCCGAGTGCCGCGGCACTCGGCAAAGCCTAGATTTGCCGAGAGCCAGGCTTTGCCGAGTGTATGGCGCTCGGCAAAGCCACGTTTGCCGAGTGCTTTGTTTTGCCGAGTGCGGCACTCGGCAAAATATTTCTTTGCCGAGTGCCCCGATAAAAAGCACTCAGCAAAGTCTCAGGCACTCGGCAAAGTACAGTTTTCCAGTAGTGTTTTAACATAATATAACAGATAATATCACAAATCATACAATTTTTTTTTGTTTTCTTAAATGACAGTCTTACACAGATATAAGTCTTGCATAATTGGCCATAGGCGGCCCTTACATTACATAAATTGAAAATGTCGTGGAAATATTTCTGAAAAAGTACATAGGGTAGTATAGAATTGGCCACTTGTCTCCAAACTTTTATTATTACCACACCTCAGAAAGTGAGCATGCTCCGTAAACCATCTTGCCCCATTAAGTACCTGACTCCTCCTGGCTAGAGGCTAGAGCTTTGCATAAAGCAGCCGTTCTAGCTCCATCATATTTGCAGCCTCCAAGCAAACGAGCACGCGGACGCCACCGTCGTCTGCTGTCCCCTTCCCCTCGTTGTTCATGATGAACACAACCCCGCCACGGATGGACTCCGCCCGCGACATCACCTGCGGCTTCCCCCACCCGAAATCCGCATCGTACGCTGGCATGCCGAGCCAGCTGACAATCTGCAGGTGCGTCTGCGGCAAGGTGCCCCTCAAAGGTCGGGTGGTGTCAATCTCGGCCTTCTCAAAGTAGTCGATCGCGGACCGCACCAGCTCGTCGTCCATCCGATCAACGGCGCCCTTGATGCGGCTCGCGACGGATCCCAGCGCCTCCGTCGCGATATCCCTCACCGCGCCGGTCACGCCGAGCTTGAACAGCGCGTTGCCGAAGTAGAGGTCCGGGAGGGGCGGCCTCACCTTGCGCCGGACGTTGGCCGGGAAGGTGAGGCGTGCTTTGGAGTCTAGCGGAAGCCGGCGTGCGATGCACGCGCACTGCCACAAGAGAGCGCTCACGGCACAGAAGGTGCTCGTCCCGCTGCAGTGGTGCTTGAGGGAGGCGACCTGGTCCCTGGAAATGGTGAAGACTTTGACGACAACAGGTCCCAACGGGTCGGAGAAGATGACCTTAGGGCAGAAGGTCAGGAGGGCGTCAGGGTGGACGGTGGGTGGGGATCGTGGGCAGAGGAGGGTGCGGTCGTGGCACGGGAGTTCCACGACAGCGCCATTGCCATGCTTGGCGAAGGCTGACCATGTTTGGATGAAGTGGAACGCGCTTAAGGCGTCCATGGAGACATGGTGGATAGCTGTCCCTAAGGCCACTCCTCCACACTTCAAGAAAGTCACCTGCAATGCAAGCACATATACATGATGCCATATGTATACAGTAGGAGAATAGGTTAGAACACGTGTGCATTGTCAAGCAGAATACGCACTTCTTAAGCATATGCAAATTGATATATACAAAGTGATGCCCTAAACTTATGAGAAACCATGGAAGCAGAGAATGAAGTAGTGAACCTGTACGGCCAACACGACGGATGCTGGCTCAACGCATGGAACAACTAGCCTCCTCAGCTCCGGCGATGGCTTCAACTCCTTGATGTCATCGACAGTGAGATTAGCGCGAGCGACAACAAAGAGTGCGCCCTCGCCGTTCCAGTTGATCTCCATCCTGCCGTCGTTGTCGATGGCGGCCAGCAAGGGGGTAGAAAGCCACCAAGGCCTTGGCCATGGATTCCTTGAGCCTGGCCACGTTGAAAAAATCAGCCGTGGCAACATCGTTGGAGCTGTATAAGTAGAATGTTGGGACGTGGCCTCTGGTGTGGCCTGCTCCAGGTCCAGGGAAGAGAGCCAGAGCCCCTTCATCGGTGTCGGCTCGCTCGGTGCCACAAATGACGACTCTAGAACTTGCACCGCGGAATCCATTGGTTTCAATTTCTTCTTACGCACCGACTGATTACTTGATTTTTTGGGGGTTGACTGATTACTTGATCCGGACCAATCAGCACCAGGATGTTATTATTAGCTGCAGCGCTGCAAGGGACACAAAGTGCATGCTCTAGATCACAAACGAACACTGCCATCTCCTGAATATATATAGTAGAATTTCCTAAGCATGGAACTTGTTATATTTTAACACATTTTTAATTAATATATTAAAAATAGCATACCAAAAACTTATCTAACCCTTTTATCCACGCCAGTTTCTCCTGAAACGATAGTTGATAAGACCACGTTGCTATGCCATAGCATTGGCACAGCAGCCACACTGGTGGGGCACCACCAAAGTTGGCTCCCCCCTACCATTCTCTTTGGCATGACGAGATAGTTCTACGTTGAAGTTCGTTAGCAACTCAAAACGAACTTGGTCTTGTGCTTGTCATAAGAACGAAACATTTACACTTTATAGCACGTATGTTGAGTTTTATAGAACTTCGATTCCAATATATAACTAATTTATTGAGTGGTAAGGAAAGCTCAACCATATCAGTTGACCCGATTCAACATTGACTTCGTGTTCATCCACACTACTTTGTTCTTCAGTAGTTTTTTCAACAAACGAACAATGTTTTTTAGCATATGCAGCAGCGTAAGCCAAATTTCAGCGAAACTCAATGAATAACCAACTGATGGCACAATTGTGGTGTGTGTGTGTGTGTGGGGTGGGGGGGGGGAACCCGGTTGACACGACACGTCCCCACGGGAGTAAGCGCTCCCTTGCGGGAAGGAACACCCAGGTACCGCAGGGAACTCGAGTGGTCTTTGCTTCCCCCGAAGTGTCAAAAGTTGATTGTACAGAGTTGTCACCTCAGCGTAATATCTTAGTACCCGAGAGTGCCCCCCATGCCTGGCACAAGACAGTGCACACTATCCCCTGTGTATCCCCATACGAGAAACAGTAAGACAGGGATAGGTCACACCTGCCCTACCGCTATCAAAGCCCACATCTGATATGAGGGCCATGTGTTGGTTTGATCTCCCAACCACAGTGGCCCAACGGCCACTTGGGCCTTGACCTCGCGCCCTGATCGGAGGCACCCAGTCCATCTATGGCTGGCGGCCCCCCGCCACACTGCGCAATAAATAGAGGTGGGGGCCGGCGGCTCTCAGTACGAGGTTGGCCTGAGCCGTACGCCCCACCGGCAAACCCTACTCCGATCTAACAGAGGGGCGCAGCCAGTGACGGGAAGAACCGCCGCCGCCACGGCACTGCGCCAACACCACTTCACTGCACCACTCCTTCATCGCCCGTCGCTGCCCTACCGCAGATCTTCACCGACGAACCTGTGATGGCCGGATCCGCCTCCTCAATGCCCACCGATGGTCTGTGCCTAACCCTAACTCTCCCTCTCCCTCTCTGTCCCTCTCCGTACACACCATTTCTACGAGAAACCCAATGAAAGCCCACTGATCCACGGATGGTCCTAAGATATTAACAATGGTATCAGAGCCATGGTTGCTAGCGTGTGATCTAGATCGGGGCAAAGAAAAGAAGAAAGAAAAGAAATAGAAACGAACTTCGGTTTGGAGAAAATGAAACCCTAACCCTAAAGAAATTTGATGGTCCGGGGAAGTCTTACCAGGGCTTCCCCGCCGCCATCACTACCGCCTCACGCTGGATGGAGCACCCACCGCCGGCTTGCTGACGCGCGGGAAGAGAATCAAAAGAACAGAAAACAAAAGAACGGATTAGATCCTTTCGGATCTGAGCACACAGACTAGGGTTTTCCCTAACCCTAACCCTAACTGGGTGAAGATGGAAGGGACTCGGTTTCAAGACCGCTTGATCCAAACCCTAAACCCGCGACTCGAACTCGGGGAAGAAGAATAGGCCCAAAACCCTAACCCTAGATCTCCAACCCTATTCCCAATCGGTCAAAACCGAGAAGAAAAAGCAAGATCCGAAGAAAAAGAAAGGGAAAAGGGGATGAGGAAGAGTCAGTGGGCTTACCTTACTGGCCATTGGCAGAAGACTATTGCCTCACCGTGTAAAAGGGAGAAGAAGGTCGAGCGCGGGAGAAGCCTCTCTCACGGACTCAGCCAAAGGGCGCCAGCAGCCAAAGCCACTCGGCAGTGGGGCGCTCACCACCCTCAGGGAGAGCGCGATGCCGACGACGAGGGGGCGACGAGGCCCTGCTCGCTCTCGTTGTCGCCTGCTCTTCGTCGGGCTCGCGTGGCTGAGAGAGCAGAAGGGAGAAGGGAAGTGGGAGCTAGGGTTTCGGCCGTCACGTTTTGATCAGTCGGAATGGCCGCTCAGCCGTCGGATCGGCGCGATGAAGCAATGAGGTCTTGTGATCATGGTGCTTTACCTGCCCAGCCCATGTTGCGGCTGTGGTGGTGGCGTGTGCTGGAGTGGTGATCCGGGCTCCGAGTTGAGTTGGGCCGAGCCGGCTTTTGCCGGTTTTTGGGCCCAGAGAGGCAGAATGAGCCTGCAATTTCCTTTTCTTTTTTACAGAATATTGAAAAAAGGAAATTGGCTCAAAAGAAAATAGAAAAAGTATTTATTTTTTCCCTGTGGATAAAATTCAAGAAAATGAGTTCTTTTTCCCGCTGCGAAGTTAAAGTTTATTATCTTCTCATTAAATTCGAACCAACAAAAGAATTTAATTTGAAGAGCAGTTGTAATTATTCAGTAAATGATGAAAAGTCAATCCTCCAATTAAAATTGGAACCAACAGGAAAATTTTAATTGGAGGAATAGTCGGTTGATAGATAAAGTTAAATTATGGTATTGTTATTTTCTGACCAATGTTGATGATAACAATATTATAATTCTATGAGTTCTATATTTAAAGTTTAAATCTCTGATGAATTTTGCATCAAAGTGACCAATTTTTCAGAGAAAAGATAAAGATCAAGGCATGCTCTTAAACTAGAGAAATGTATTTTCATGTTTCCGCTGTAATGAAGTTGATTGTCTTCTAATTAAATTCGAACCAACGGAAGAATTTAATTCTGAGGAGCAGTTCTATGTTTTCAAGATTATTAAGGTTGTATACATTAATTCTATTTCTGCCCAACGGTGATGTGGAATTAATGTAGAAGAATGATGTTTTATTCTATTTCTGCCCAACGGTGATATAGAATAGAACATAAAGATTTCAAAGTTTAATGAGCATTATTGTTGAATATTTTTTTAGATAAAAGACCTCCATGCTTTCATTCTTGAATGCAGTAAGAGAAATGAGCTGGGTACTTGTGACTCAGATGATGAAATGCCTAAGGGCAAGTTATGTATGAAAGAATGCCATTGTTTAAGGGACTGTGTTCTCTTTAAAGAATGGCTTCAAAAGAAAAGAATTCTAGGATATTGATCCAAAAAAAGAGATAGATCAATGAGAGTATTCATTGAGAAATGTCATTTATGTACTTTCTATGAAGAAGAATTTATTTTCAGTTTCACTTATGAGAGTTGTAAAAGTCATATACATGTTTAATTTGACAAACATTAGATTAAACATGTGTGTTAAAAGAATATTCGGATTTATTTCTGAATTTGATGATTGAACACGAGCCAATCCTGACATTTATGTCCGTTTAAGGGAATTATCTCGCATGATGGTAAAAGTTTGTGATAGTACCCGCATGGAGGGAAAAGTTTGAGAAAATACACGCATGGCGGGGTAAAGTTGGCATAGTACTTATGTTAACGAATCCTTCATGACGGGAGAGTTTTGGCATAGTACTTATCCCGTATGACGGGAGAAGGATGTGATGACTCATGTGCTCTAAGTGTATCCCGCACATGGAGAGAAGTTTGGGGTAGCTCTTATGCTATCCTAGTATTAACCGTATACTCTGATTGTGTCATGGTCATTAAGTACTCAATGAATTTAAGAACAAAAGAAAGTTGCATGTGAACCAAAAGATAAGAATGATATGCAAGCGTGACTTGCAGAAGTATTGATAATAATAGACTATGTTGAGTTTTGAAGTGAAATGAGGAAAATGTACTCCCATACAAATTAAGAAATAACTTTGTTTGCATGATGTAATCATGTGGATGAAGTAAGTAATTAAAGTTTCATTATTCACAAGAGTTCTGAATGTTTTTTTTGAAATTGTGCTAGAAAAGTTCATACCATATTTCGAGGGGAAGAAATGTAAGATTTATTAAGAAAGACAATTAAGAAAGATACTTCCCCATACTTCAGATAATGCAATGCATACTATGCATTGAAGGTAAAAGTGATCTATAAAAGATGAATGTGATCGTTGAGGGAGTAAGACGGTCATAATAACGATACCCCTAAAGTAAAGAAATAGCTAAATTCCTAGACCTTTTACAGTTCCGATAGGAAGATAGCATAGTCGGCTAGTATTCATACTGGACGAGTTCAGAGTTATCAAGGCGGTGCTAAACGCGCCATATGAGTTTTTAGTAGATTAAACCCAAAATAAGAAATTTGAAGATACAACATCTTTACAGAAGATGGAGTAATCTGGGAGAGCATGGTATGTAGATATCTAAAGCTTGAATAGAAGTGGGATTACATATCCACTACAGTGTTTTTAAAGCAACAAATTGCTTAATACATGTTAATGTTGTATGACATATACAACACCTGATGTTAGCTCTTAAAGAAGATGAATAAGTAAACAAGGATCTTGTGATACAGGAGGCTATAGAACAATTGCCTTTTGGCAATGAAGAGTAACAATAGCCCCATATGAAAGAAGTGCCACGAAGCCCTAGAAAGTCTCAAAGAATAAGAAACTCAGATATTTCTGGTGACTAAGGAGTCAATGTTAAGAAAGAAATTCAAATGGAGGGTAGTTCCACCTCATTTGAAAAAGCCATGAGAGGCGTTCACTCGTCTAAATGGCAAGAAGCAAAGGAAGATGAAATGAAATCGATAAATACCAACGATGTTTGGGACTTAGAAGAAATTCCCAATGAAGCCAAAATAGTAGGTTGTAATGGGTCTGTAAGACAAATGTGACTCCAAAGGGAATATGGAAAGCTATAAAGCGCCACTTGTGGTGAAATGATTTACACAAAGAGAAGGAATAGATTATAATGAGAATGCAACGATTCTTTTAGAATCATAATGGTGTTAATGGCACACTATGATTTACAGTTATATCAGAAGGATGTAAAGACACATTCCTAAATGGGGATTTGTATGGAAACGTTTACATGGCATAATTCAAAAGGTTTTGTCATGGAAGGAAAAGAACGTAAGGGATGTTGCCTGAAGAAATCCATTTATGGATTAAAGCAAGCTTCAAGACATTGGTATTTGAAGTTTGACAGTACAATAAGAAAAGTTTGGTTTAAAAAGAATGTAGAGGACAATTGTATTTATGCAAAGTTTAAACATGGGAAATTTATTTTCCTAATCCTACATGTGGGTAGCACCTTACTCGCTAGTAGTGGTGTTAATCTACAGTTGGAGAAGAAACAGTTCTTGTCCTCAAGTTTCAATGAGAATGATCTTGGTAAAGCGTCATTTGTTCCAGAAATTGGAACTTACCGAGACAAAAGGAAAAGGGGTATTAGAACTATCTCAAGTGTATACTTAGAGAAGATTCTAAAGAAATAAAGTATATATGTGGGTAAACCTGCGCCTGTTTCTATAGTAAAGGGTAATAGTTTTGGGAACTTCCAGTGTTCCAAGAACCAATGTGAGATCGATCAAAAGGACGTCCTATATGCTTCAGCTGTTGGAAGCTTAATGAATGCTTATAAGTAAGAACTTACCCTGACATAGTTCATGTATCCGGAATATTTTGGCAGAAGTCCAGTCCAGATATAGATCACTAGAATGGAGTTGAGAATGTTTTGCAATTGTGCAAAGATTTATAGGCCTCATGGTGAGTAAGAAAGAATAAGTACTCTCAAATAGTTGTGGGTACAAATGTTAAATTTTGGCGAGATGTTTATTGAAACCCACATAGTAGCTAACACTCGTAGTTGGAGTTTTATTATGGAAAAGCTCCAAAGAAACAATTGTGGTGTCATCAAAGATACATACCCACAGTATAGCTTGTTATGAGGCTTAAGGACAGGCGAAATGGTTAAAAGAACTTACACCCGGAATTGATAATGGTATACAACAGCAATAACCATTTAAGTAGTTTGCTCCTATAACAACGGGTCAAGTGTGCTGCCAAACACATTGACGTTAAAGTTAAACGTTGTGAAGGAGAAAGTATGGAATCATACTAAAAGTATTGAACATAAAAGTAACAAGCAAGTGCTTGTGGATCCGCGTACAAAAGTCTTACCACCCAGTATGTTCAGAGAACACACAGTCGACATGGGTTTATGGGAAAGCCTATGATTTCCGAACAATAAAGGGCCCAAAGTTAAATAATCTGTTTAAGAACAGAGACGTGTATTGTAGCTATTAAATCTATCGGTGATTGACCGTGACGATGAAACATGCTCTATGCACTAATCTGTGATGGAACAAATAAAGTGAAAGGGATTAAAGTCAAAGTTCAAAGTTAAAGTATGAGTTGAGATCAAGGGGGAGAATGTTGGTTTGATCTCCCAACCACAGTGGCCCAATGGCCACTTAGGCCTTGACCTCGCGCCCTGATCGAGGGCGCCCAGTCCATCTATGGCTGGCGGGCCCTCGTCACACTGCGCAATAAATAGAGGTGGGGGCCGGCGGCTCTCAGTACGAGGTTAGCCTAAGCCGTACGCCCCACCGGTAAACCCTACTCCGATCTAACAGAGGGGCGCAGCCAGTGACGGGAAGCACCACCGCCGCCATGGCACTGCGCCAACACCAGTTCACTACACCACTCCTTCATCGCCCGTCACTGCCCTAGCGCAGATCTTCACTGGCAACCCTGTGATGGCCGGTTCTGCCTCCTCAATGCCTACCGATGGTCTGTGCCTAACCCTAACTCTCCCTCTCCCTCTCTGTCCCTCTCTGTACACACCATTTCTATGAGAAACACAATGAAACCCCACTGATCTACACCACGGATCGTCCTAAGATATTAACAATGGTATCAGAGCCATGATTGCTAGCGTGTGATCTAGATCGGGGCAAAGAAAAGAAAGAGAAACAAACTTTGGTTTGGAGAAAATGAAACCCTAACCCTAAAGAAATTGGACGGTCCGGCGAAGTCTTACCAGGGCTTCCCCGTCGCCGTCACTACCGCCTCACGCGGGATGGAGCACCCGCCGCCGGCTTGCTGACGTGCGGGAAGAGAATCAAAAGAACAGAAAAGAAAAGAACGGATTAGATCCTTTCGGATTTGAGCACACAGACTAGGGTTTTCCCTAACCCTAACCCTAACTAGGTGAAGATGGAAGGGGCTCGGTTTCAAGACCGCTTGATCCGAACCCTAAACCCGTGACTCGAACTCGGGGAAGAAGAATAGGGCCCAAAACCCTAACCCTAGATCTCCAACCCTATTCCCAATCGGTCAAAACCGAGAAGAAAAAGCAAGATCCGAAGAAACAGAAAGGGAAAAGGGGATGAGGAAGAGTTAGTGGGCTTACCTCGCCCCTGCGCAGCACTGTTGCCTCACCAGCGCGTGGGGAGAAGAAGGTTGAGCGCCGGGAGAAGCCTCTCGCCAGACTCAGGCCAAAGGGGCGCCACGGCCAAGCCGCTCGACGGCAGCACGCTCACCCGCTGGGGAGCGCGCACGCCGGCGAGGGGGCCGACGACGGCGCCGAGGCCCTGCTCGCTCTTGTCATCGCCTGCTCTTCATCGGGCTCGCGCGGCTGAGAGAGCAGAAGGGAGAAGGAAAGTGGGAGCTAGGGTTTCAGCCATCGCGGCCAGGGCGTTTTGATCGGCCGGAATGGCCGCTCAGCCGTCGGATCGGCGTGGATGGCGGGGATTGTGCGGGCTGCATCGCGGCCCAGGCGGGGTGCGCGGCCGCGGCGCTTTGCCGGCCCAGGCCCACGTTGCAGCCTGGGTGGCAGCGTGCGCGAGAGAGTGGCTGGCCGGGCTCCGAGTTGAGTTGGGCCGTGCCAGCTTTTGCCGGTTTTTGGGCCCAGAGAGGCAGAATGAGCCTACAATTTCCTTTTCTTTTTTATAGATTATTGAAAAAATGGGAAATTGGCTCAAAAGAAAATAGAAAAAGTATTTATTTATTCCCTATGGATAAAATTCAAGAAAATGAGTTCTTTTTCCCTCTACGAAGTTAAAGTTTATTATCTTCTCATTAAATTCAACCCAACGGGAGAATTTAATTTGAAGAGCAGTTGTAGTTATTCAGTAAATGATGAAAAGTCAATCCTCCAGTTAAAATTGGAACCAATGGGAAAATTTTAATTGGAGGAATAGTCGGTTGATAGTTAAAGTTAAATTATGGTATTGTTATTTTCTGAACAACGTTGATGATAATAATATTATAATTCTATGAGTTCTATGTTTAAAGTTTAAATCTCTGATGAATTTTGCATCAAAGTGACCAATTTTTCAGAGAAAAGATAAAGATCAAGGAATGCTCTTAAACTAGAGAAATGTATTTTCATGTTTCCGCTGCAATGAAGTTGATTGTCTTCTAATTAAATTCGAACCAACGGAAGAATTTAATTCTAAGGAGCAGTTCTATGTTTTCAAGATTATTGAGGTTCTATACATTAATTTTATTTCTGCCCAACGGTGATGTGGAATTGATGTAGAAGAATGATGTTTTATTCTATTTCTGCCCAACGGTGATATAGAATAGAACATAAAGATTTCAAAGTTTAATGAGCATTATTGTTGAATATTTTTTCAGACAAAAGACCTCCATGCTTTCATTCTTGAAGACAGTAAGAGAAATGAGCTGGGTACTTGTGACTCAGATGATGAAATGCCTAAGGGCAAGTTATGTATGAAAGAATGCCATTGTTTAAGGGACTGTGTTCTCTTTAAAGAATGGCTTCAAAAGAAAAGAATTCTAGGATATTGATCCAAGAAAAGAGATAGATCAATGAGAGTATTCATTGAGAAATGTCTTTTATGTACTTTCTGTGAAGAAGAATTTATTTTCAGTTTCACTTATGAGAGTTGTAAAAGTCATATACATGTTTAATTTGACAAACATTAGATTAAACATGTGTGTTAAAAGAATATTCGGATTTATTTCTGAATTTGATGATTGAACACGAGCCAATCCTGACATTTATGTCCGTTTAAGGGAATTATCTCGCATGATGGTAAAAGTTTGTGATAGTACCCGCATGGAGGGAAAAGTTTGAGAAAATACACGCATGGCGGGGTAAAGTTGGCATAGTACTTATGTTAACGAATCCTTCATGACGGGAGAGTTTTGGCATAGTACTTATCCCGTATGACGGGAGAAGGATGTGATGACTCATGTGCTCTAAGTGTATCCCGCACATGGAGAGAAGTTTGGGGTAGCTCTTATGCTATCCTAGTATTAACCGTATACTCTGATTGTGTCATGGTCATTAAGTACTCAATGAATTTAAGAACAAAAGAAAGTTGCATGTGAACCAAAAGATAAGAATGATATGCAAGCGTGACTTGCAGAAGTATTGATAATAATAGACTATGTTGAGTTTTGAAGTGAAATGAGGAAAATGTACTCCCGTACAAATTAAGAAATAACTTTGTTTGCATGATGTAATCATGTGGATGAAGTAAGTAATTAAAGTTTCATTATTCACAAGAGTTCTGAATGTTTTTTTTGAAATTGTGCTAGAAAAGTTCATACCATATTTCGAGGGGAAGAAATGTAAGATTTATTAAGAAAGACAATTAAGAAAGATACTTCCCCATACTTCAGATAATGCAATGCATACTATGCATTGAAGGTAAAAGTGATCTATAAAAGATGAATGTGATCGTTGAGGGAGTAAGACGGTCATAATAACGATACCCCTAAAGTAAAGAAATAGCTAAATTCCTAGACCTTTTACAGTTCCGATAGGAAGATAGCATAGTCGGCTAGTATTCATACTGGACGAGTTCAGAGTTATCAAGGCGGTGCTAAACGCGCCATATGAGTTTTTAGTAGATTAAACCCAAAATAAGAAATTTGAAGATACAACATCTTTACAGAAGATGGAGTAATCTGGGAGAGCATGGTATGTAGATATCTAAAGCTTGAATAGAAGTGGGATTACATATCCACTACAGTGTTTTTAGAGCAACAAATTGCTTAATACATGTTAATGTTGTATGACATATACAACACCTGATGTTAGCTCTTAAAGAAGATGAATAAGTAAACAAGGATCTTGTGATACAGGAGGCTATAGAACAATTGCCTTTTGGCAATGAAGAGTAACAATAGCCCCATATGAAAGAAGTGCCACGAAGCCCCAGAAAGTCTCAAAGAATAAGAAACTCAGATATTTCTGGTGACTAAGGAGTCAATGTTAAGAAAGAAATTCAAATGGAGGGTAGTTCCACCTCATTTGAAAAAGCCATGAGAGGCGTTCACTCGTCTAAATGGCAAGAAGCAAAGGAAGATGAAATGAAATCGATAAATACCAACGATGTTTGGGACTTAGAAGAAATTCCCAATGAAGCCAAAATAGTAGGTTGTAATGGGTCTGTAAGACAAATGTGACTCCAAAGGGAATATGGAAAGCTATAAAGCGCCACTTGTGGTGAAATGATTTACACAAAGAGAAGGAATAGATTATAATGAGAATGCAACGATTCTTTTAGAATCATAATGGTGTTAATGGCACACTATGATTTACAGTTATATCAGAAGGATGTAAAGACACATTCCTAAATGGGGATTTGTATGGAAACGTTTACATGGCATAATTCAAAAGGTTTTGTCATGGAAGGAAAAGAACGTAAGGGATGTTGCCTGAAGAAATCCATTTATGGATTAAAGCAAGCTTCAAGACATTGGTATTTGAAGTTTGACAGTACAATAAGAAAAGTTTGGTTTTAAAAAGAATGTAGAGGACAATTGTATTTATGCAAAGTTTAAACATGGGAAATTTATTTTCCTAATCCTACATGTGGGTAGCACCTTACTCGCTAGTAGTGGTGTTAATCTACAGTTGGAGAAGAAACAGTTCTTGTCCTCAAGTTTCAATGAGAATGATCTTGGTAAAGCGTCATTTGTTCCAGAAATTGGAACTTACCGAGACAAAAGGAAAAGGGGTATTAGAACTATCTCAAGTGTATACTTAGAGAAGATTCTAAAGAAATAAAGTATATATGTGGGTAAACCTGCGCCTGTTTCTATAGTAAAGGGTAATAGTTTTGGGAACTTCCAGTGTTCCAAGAACCAATGTGAGATCGATCAAAAGGACGTCCTATATGCTTCAGCTGTTGGAAGCTTAATGAATGCTTATAAGTAAGAACTTACCCTGACATAGTTCATGTATCCGGAATATTTTGGCAGAAGTCCAGTCCAGATATAGATCACTAGAATGGAGTTGAGAATGTTTTGCAATTGTGCAAAGATTTATAGGCCTCATGGTGAGTAAGAAAGAATAAGTACTCTCAAATAGTTGTGGGTACAAATGTTAAATTTTGGCGAGATGTTTATTGAAACCCACATAGTAGCTAACACTCGTAGTTGGAGTTTTATTATGGAAAAGCTCCAAAGAAACAATTGTGGTGTCATCAAAGATACATACCCACAGTATAGCTTGTTATGAGGCTTAAGGACAGGCGAAATGGTTAAAAGAACTTACACCCGGAATTGATAATGGTATACAACAGCAATAACCATTTAAGTAGTTTGCTCCTATAACAACGGGTCAAGTGTGCTGCCAAACACATTGACGTTAAAGTTAAACGTTGTGAAGGAGAAAGTATGGAATCATACTAAAAGTATTGAACATAAAAGTAACAAGCAAGTGCTTGTGGATCCGCGTACAAAAGTCTTACCACCCAGTATGTTCAGAGAACACACAGTCGACATGGGTTTATGGGAAAGCCTATGATTTCCGAACAATAAAGGGCCCAAAGTTAAATAATCTGTTTAAGAACAGAGACGTGTATTGTAGCTATTAAATCTATCGGTGATTGACCGTGACGATGAAACATGCTCTATGCACTAATTCTGTGATGGAACAAATAAAGTGAAAGGGATTAAAGTCAAAGTTCAAAGTTAAAGTATGAGTTGAGATCAAGGGGGAGAATGTTGGTTTGATCTCCCAACCACAGTGGCCCAATGGCCACTTAGGCCTTGACCTCGCGCCCTGATCGAGGGCGCCCAGTCCATCTATGGCTGGCGGGCCCTCGTCACACTGCGCAATAAATAGAGGTGGGGGCCGGCGGCTCTCAGTACGAGGTTAGCCTAAGCCGTACGCCCCACCGGTAAACCCTACTCCGATCTAACAGAGGGGCGCAGCCAGTGACGGGAAGCACCACCGCCGCCATGGCACTGCGCCAACACCAGTTCACTACACCACTCCTTCATCGCCCGTCACTGCCCTAGCGCAGATCTTCACTGGCAACCCTGTGATGGCCGGTTCTGCCTCCTCAATGCCTACCGATGGTCTGTGCCTAACCCTAACTCTCCCTCTCCCTCTCTGTCCCTCTCTGTACACACCATTTCTATGAGAAACACAATGAAACCCCACTGATCTACACCACGGATCGTCCTAAGATATTAACAATGGTATCAGAGCCATGATTGCTAGCGTGTGATCTAGATCGGGGCAAAGAAAAGAAAGAGAAACAAACTTTGGTTTGGAGAAAATGAAACCCTAACCCTAAAGAAATTGGACGGTCCGGCGAAGTCTTACCAGGGCTTCCCCGTCGCCGTCACTACCGCCTCACGCGGGATGGAGCACCCGTCGCCGGCTTGCTGACGTGCGGGAAGAGAATCAAAAGAACAGAAAAGAAAAGAACGGATTAGATCCTTTCGGATTTGAGCACACAGACTAGGGTTTTCCCTAACCCTAACCCTAACTAGGTGAAGATGGAAGGGGCTCGGTTTCAAGACCGCTTGATCCGAACCCTAAACCCGTGACTCGAACTCGGGGAAGAAGAATAGGGCCCAAAACCCTAACCCTAGATCTCCAACCCTATTCCCAATCGGTCAAAACCGAGAAGAAAAAGCAAGATCCGAAGAAACAGAAAGGGAAAAGGGGATGAGGAAGAGTTAGTGGGCTTACCTCGCCCCTGCGCAGCACTGTTGCCTCACCAGCGCGTGGGGAGAAGAAGGTTGAGCGCCGGGAGAAGCCTCTCGCCAGACTCAGGCCAAAGGGGCGCCACGGCCAAGCCGCTCGACGGCAGCACGCTCACCCGCTGGGGAGCGCGCACGCCGGCGAGGGGGCCGACGACGGCGCCGAGGCCCTGCTCGCTCTTGTCATCGCCTGCTCTTCATCGGGCTCGCGCGGCTGAGAGAGCAGAAGGGAGAAGGAAAGTGGGAGCTAGGGTTTCAGCCATCGCGGCCAGGGCGTTTTGATCGGCCGGAATGGCCGCTCAGCCGTCGGATCGGCGTGGATGGCGGGGATTGTGCGGGCTGCATCGCGGCCCAGGCGGGGTGCGCGGCCGCGGCGCTTTGCCGGCCCAGGCCCACGTTGCAGCCTGGGTGGCAGCGTGCGCGAGAGAGTGGCTGGCCGGGCTCCGAGTTGAGTTGGGCCGTGCCAGCTTTTGCCGGTTTTTGGGCCCAGAGAGGCAGAATGAGCCTACAATTTCCTTTTCTTTTTTATAGATTATTGAAAAAATGGGAAATTGGCTCAAAAGAAAATAGAAAAAGTATTTATTTATTCCCTATGGATAAAATTCAAGAAAATGAGTTCTTTTTCCCTCTACGAAGTTAAAGTTTATTATCTTCTCATTAAATTCAACCCAACGGGAGAATTTAATTTGAAGAGCAGTTGTAGTTATTCAGTAAATGATGAAAAGTCAATCCTCCAGTTAAAATTGGAACCAATGGGAAAATTTTAATTGGAGGAATAGTCGGTTGATAGTTAAAGTTAAATTATGGTATTGTTATTTTCTGAACAACGTTGATGATAATAATATTATAATTCTATGAGTTCTATGTTTAAAGTTTAAATCTCTGATGAATTTTGCATCAAAGTGACCAATTTTTCAGAGAAAAGATAAAGATCAAGGAATGCTCTTAAACTAGAGAAATGTATTTTCATATTTCCGCTGCAATGAAGTTGATTGTCTTCTAATTAAATTCGAACCAACGGAAGAATTTAATTCTAAGGAGCAGTTCTATGTTTTCAAGATTATTAAGGTTCTATACATTAATTTTATTTCTGCCCAACGGTGATGTGGAATTGATGTAGAAGAATGATGTTTTATTCTATTTCTGCCCAACGGTGATATAGAATAGAACATAAAGATTTCAAAGTTTAATGAGCATTATTGTTGAATATTTTTTCAGACAAAAGACCTCCATGCTTTCATTCTTGAAGACAGTAAGAGAAATGAGCTGGGTACTTGTGACTCAGATGATGAAATGCCTAAGGGCAAGTTATGTATGAAAGAATGCCATTGTTTAAGGGACTGTGTTCTCTTTAAAGAATGGCTTCAAAAGAAAAGAATTCTAGGATATTGATCCAAGAAAAGAGATAGATCAATGAGAGTATTCATTGAGAAATGTCTTTTATGTACTTTCTGTGAAGAAGAATTTATTTTCAGTTTCACTTATGAGAGTTGTAAAAGTCATATACATGTTTAATTTGACAAACATTGTATTAAACATGTGTGTTAAAAGAATATTCAGATTTATTTCTGAATTTGATGATTGAACACGAGCCAATCCTGGCATTTATGTCCGTTTAAGGGAATTATCTCGCATGACGGTAAAAATTTGTGATAGTACCCGCATGGAGGGAAAAGTTTGAGAAAATACCCGCATGGCGGGGTAAAGTTGACATAGTACTTATGTTAATGAATCCTTCATGGCGGGAGAGTTTTGGCATAGTACTTATCCCGCATGGCGGGAGAAGGATGTGATGACTCATGTGCTCTAAGTGTATCCCGAACATGGAGAGAAGTTTGGGGTAGCTCTTATGCTATCCTAGTATTGACCGTACATTCTAATTGTGTCATGGTCATTAAGTACTCAATGAGTTTAAGAACAAAAGAAAGTTGCATGTGAACCAAAAGATAAGAATGATATGCAAGCGTGATTTGCAGAAGTATTGATAATAATAGACTATGTTGAGTTTTGAAGTGAAATGAGGAAAATGTACTCCTATACGAATTAAGAAATAACTTTGTTTGCATGATGTAATCATGTGGATGAAGTAAGTAATTAAAGTTTTATTATTCACAAGAGTTCTAAATGTTTTTTGAAATTGTGGTAGAAAAATTCATACCACATTTCAAGAGGGAGAAATGTAAGATTAATTAAGAAAGACAATTAAGAAAGATATTTTCCCATACTTTAGATAATGCAATGCATACCATGCATTGAAGGTAAAAGTGATCTATAAAAGATAAATGTGATCGTTGAGGGAGTAAGACGGTCATAATAACGATACCCCTAAAGTAAAGAAATAGCTAAATTCCTAGACTTTTTACAGTTCCGATAGGAAAATAGCATAGTCGGCTAGTATTCGTACTGGACGAGTTCATAGTTATCAAGGCGGTGCTAAACGCGCCATATGAGTGTTTTAGCAGATTAAACCCAAAATAAGAAATTTGAAGATACACTATCTTTACAGAAGATAGAGTAATCTGGGAGAGCATGGTATGTAGATACCTAAGGCTTGAATAGAAGTGGGATTACATATCCACTACAGTGTTTTTAGAGCAACAAATTGCTTAATACATGTTAATGTTGTATGACATATACAACACCTGATGTTAGCTCTTAAAGAAGATGAATAAGTAAACAAGGATCTTGTGATACAGGAGGCTATAGAACAATTGCCTTTTGGCAATGAAGAGTAACAATAGCCCCATATGAAAGAAGTGCCACGAAGCCCTAGAAAGTCTCAAAGAATAAGAAACTCAGATATTTCTGGTGACTAAGGAGTCAATGTTAAGAAAGAAATTCAAATGGAGGGTAGTTCCACCTCATTTGAAAAAGCCATGAGAGGCGTTCACTCGTCTAAATGGCAAGAAGCAAAGGAAGATGAAATGAAATCGATAAATACCAACGATGTTTGGGACTTAGAAGAAATTCCCAATGAAGCCAAAATAGTAGGTTGTAATGGGTCTGTAAGACAAATGTGACTCCAAAGGGAATATGGAAAGCTATAAAGCGCCACTTGTGGTGAAATGATTTACACAAAGAGAAGGAATAGATTATAATGAGAATGCAACGATTCTTTTAGAATCATAATGGTGTTAATGGCACACTATGATTTACAGTTATATCAGAAGGATGTAAAGACACATTCCTAAATGGGGATTTGTATGGAAACGTTTACATGGCATAATTCAAAAGGTTTTGTCATGGAAGGAAAAGAACGTAAGGGATGTTGCCTGAAGAAATCCATTTATGGATTAAAGCAAGCTTCAAGACATTGGTATTTGAAGTTTGACAGTACAATAAGAAAAGTTTGGGTTTAAAAAGAATGTAGAGGACAATTGTATTTATGCAAAGTTTAAACATGGGAAATTTATTTTCCTAATCCTACATGTGGGTAGCACCTTACTCGCTAGTAGTGGTGTTAATCTACAGTTGGAGAAGAAACAGTTCTTGTCCTCAAGTTTCAATGAGAATGATCTTGGTAAAGCGTCATTCGTTCCAGAAATTGGAACTTACCGAGACAAAAGGAAAAGGGGTATTAGAACTATCTCAAGTGTATACTTAGAGAAGATTCTAAAGAAATAAAGTATATATGTGGGTAAACCTGCGCCTGTTTCTATAGTAAAGGGTAATAGTTTTGGGAACTTCCAGTGTTCCAAGAACCAATGTGAGATCGATCAAAAGGACGTCCTATATGCTTCAGCTGTTGGAAGCTTAATGAATGCTTATAAGTAAGAACTTACCCTGACATAGTTCATGTATCCGGAATATTTTGGCAGAAGTCCAGTCCAGATATAGATCACTAGAATGGAGTTGAGAATGTTTTGCAATTGTGCAAAGATTTATAGGCCTCATGGTGAGTAAGAAAGAATAAGTACTCTCAAATAGTTGTGGGTACAAATGTTAAATTTTGGCGAGATGTTTATTGAAACCCACATAGTAGCTAACACTCGTAGTTGGAGTTTTATTATGGAAAAGCTCCAAAGAAACAATTGTGGTGTCATCAAAGATACATACCCACAGTATAGCTTGTTATGAGGCTTAAGGACAGGCGAAATGGTTAAAAGAACTTACACCCGGAATTGATAATGGTATACAACAGCAATAACCATTTAAGTAGTTTGCTCCTATAACAACGGGTCAAGTGTGCTGCCAAACACATTGACGTTAAAGTTAAACGTTGTGAAGGAGAAAGTATGGAATCATACTAAAAGTATTGAACATAAAAGTAACAAGCAAGTGCTTGTGGATCCGCGTACAAAAGTCTTACCACCCAGTATGTTCAGAGAACACACAGTCGACATGGGTTTATGGGAAAGCCTATGATTTCCGAACAATAAAGGGCCCAAAGTTAAATAATCTGTTTAAGAACAGAGACGTGTATTGTAGCTATTAAATCTATCGGTGATTGACCGTGACGATGAAACATGCTCTATGCACTAATCTGTGATGGAACAAATAAAGTGAAAGGGATTAAAGTCAAAGTTCAAAGTTAAAGTATGAGTTGAGATCAAGGGGGAGAATGTTGGTTTGATCTCCCAACCACAGTGGCCCAATGGCCACTTAGGCCTTGACCTCGCGCCCTGATCGAGGGCGCCCAGTCCATCTATGGCTGGCGGGCCCTCGTCACACTGCGCAATAAATAGAGGTGGGGGCCGGCGGCTCTCAGTACGAGGTTAGCCTAAGCCGTACGCCCCACCGGTAAACCCTACTCCGATCTAACAGAGGGGCGCAGCCAGTGACGGGAAGCACCACCGCCGCCATGGCACTGCGCCAACACCAGTTCACTACACCACTCCTTCATCGCCCGTCACTGCCCTAGCGCAGATCTTCACTGGCAACCCTGTGATGGCCGGTTCTGCCTCCTCAATGCCTACCGATGGTCTGTGCCTAACCCTAACTCTCCCTCTCCCTCTCTGTCCCTCTCTGTACACACCATTTCTATGAGAAACACAATGAAACCCCACTGATCTACACCACGGATCGTCCTAAGATATTAACAATGGTATCAGAGCCATGATTGCTAGCGTGTGATCTAGATCGGGGCAAAGAAAAGAAAGAGAAACAAACTTTGGTTTGGAGAAAATGAAACCCTAACCCTAAAGAAATTGGACGGTCCGGCGAAGTCTTACCAGGGCTTCCCCGTCGCCGTCACTACCGCCTCACGCGGGATGGAGCACCCGTCGCCGGCTTGCTGACGTGCGGGAAGAGAATCAAAAGAACAGAAAAGAAAAGAACGGATTAGATCCTTTCGGATTTGAGCACACAGACTAGGGTTTTCCCTAACCCTAACCCTAACTAGGTGAAGATGGAAGGGGCTCGGTTTCAAGACCGCTTGATCCGAACCCTAAACCCGTGACTCGAACTCGGGGAAGAAGAATAGGGCCCAAAACCCTAACCCTAGATCTCCAACCCTATTCCCAATCGGTCAAAACCGAGAAGAAAAAGCAAGATCCGAAGAAACAGAAAGGGAAAAGGGGATGAGGAAGAGTTAGTGGGCTTACCTCGCCCCTGCGCAGCACTGTTGCCTCACCAGCGCGTGGGGAGAAGAAGGTTGAGCGCCGGGAGAAGCCTCTCGCCAGACTCAGGCCAAAGGGGCGCCACGGCCAAGCCGCTCGACGGCAGCACGCTCACCCGCTGGGGAGCGCGCACGCCGGCGAGGGGGCCGACGACGGCGCCGAGGCCCTGCTCGCTCTTGTCATCGCCTGCTCTTCATCGGGCTCGCGCGGCTGAGAGAGCAGAAGGGAGAAGGAAAGTGGGAGCTAGGGTTTCAGCCATCGCGGCCAGGGCGTTTTGATCGGCCGGAATGGCCGCTCAGCCGTCGGATCGGCGTGGATGGCGGGGATTGTGCGGGCTGCATCGCGGCCCAGGCGGGGTGCGCGGCCGCGGCGCTTTGCCGGCCCAGGCCCACGTTGCAGCCTGGGTGGCAGCGTGCGCGAGAGAGTGGCTGGCCGGGCTCCGAGTTGAGTTGGGCCGTGCCAGCTTTTGCCGGTTTTTGGGCCCAGAGAGGCAGAATGAGCCTACAATTTCCTTTTCTTTTTTATAGATTATTGAAAAAATGGGAAATTGGCTCAAAAGAAAATAGAAAAAGTATTTATTTATTCCCTATGGATAAAATTCAAGAAAATGAGTTCTTTTTCCCTCTACGAAGTTAAAGTTTATTATCTTCTCATTAAATTCAACCCAACGGGAGAATTTAATTTGAAGAGCAGTTGTAGTTATTCAGTAAATGATGAAAAGTCAATCCTCCAGTTAAAATTGGAACCAATGGGAAAATTTTAATTGGAGGAATAGTCGGTTGATAGTTAAAGTTAAATTATGGTATTGTTATTTTCTGAACAACGTTGATGATAATAATATTATAATTCTATGAGTTCTATGTTTAAAGTTTAAATCTCTGATGAATTTTGCATCAAAGTGACCAATTTTTCAGAGAAAAGATAAAGATCAAGGAATGCTCTTAAACTAGAGAAATGTATTTTCATATTTCCGCTGCAATGAAGTTGATTGTCTTCTAATTAAATTCGAACCAACGGAAGAATTTAATTCTAAGGAGCAGTTCTATGTTTTCAAGATTATTAAGGTTCTATACATTAATTTTATTTCTGCCCAACGGTGATGTGGAATTGATGTAGAAGAATGATGTTTTATTCTATTTCTTGCCCAACGGTGATATAGAATAGAACATAAAGATTTCAAAGTTTAATGAGCATTATTGTTGAATATTTTTTCAGACAAAAGACCTCCATGCTTTCATTCTTGAAGACAGTAAGAGAAATGAGCTGGGTACTTGTGACTCAGATGATGAAATGCCTAAGGGCAAGTTATGTATGAAAGAATGCCATTGTTTAAGGGACTGTGTTCTCTTTAAAGAATGGCTTCAAAAGAAAAGAATTCTAGGATATTGATCCAAGAAAAGAGATAGATCAATGAGAGTATTCATTGAGAAATGTCTTTTATGTACTTTCTGTGAAGAAGAATTTATTTTCAGTTTCACTTATGAGAGTTGTAAAAGTCATATACATGTTTAATTTGACAAACATTGTATTAAACATGTGTGTTAAAAGAATATTCAGATTTATTTCTGAATTTGATGATTGAACACGAGCCAATCCTGGCATTTATGTCCGTTTAAGGGAATTATCTCGCATGACGGTAAAAATTTGTGATAGTACCCGCATGGAGGGAAAAGTTTGAGAAAATACCCGCATGGCGGGGTAAAGTTGACATAGTACTTATGTTAATGAATCCTTCATGGCGGGAGAGTTTTGGCATAGTACTTATCCCGCATGGCGGGAGAAGGATGTGATGACTCATGTGCTCTAAGTGTATCCCGAACATGGAGAGAAGTTTGGGGTAGCTCTTATGCTATCCTAGTATTGACCGTACATTCTAATTGTGTCATGGTCATTAAGTACTCAATGAGTTTAAGAACAAAAGAAAGTTGCATGTGAACCAAAAGATAAGAATGATATGCAAGCGTGATTTGCAGAAGTATTGATAATAATAGACTATGTTGAGTTTTGAAGTGAAATGAGGAAAATGTACTCCTATACGAATTAAGAAATAACTTTGTTTGCATGATGTAATCATGTGGATGAAGTAAGTAATTAAAGTTTTATTATTCACAAGAGTTCTAAATGTTTTTTGAAATTGTGGTAGAAAAATTCATACCACATTTCAAGAGGGAGAAATGTAAGATTAATTAAGAAAGACAATTAAGAAAGATATTTTCCCATACTTTAGATAATGCAATGCATACCATGCATTGAAGGTAAAAGTGATCTATAAAAGATAAATGTGATCGTTGAGGGAGTAAGACGGTCATAATAACGATACCCCTAAAGTAAAGAAATAGCTAAATTCCTAGACTTTTTACAGTTCCGATAGGAAAATAGCATAGTCGGCTAGTATTCGTACTGGACGAGTTCATAGTTATCAAGGCGGTGCTAAACGCGCCATATGAGTGTTTTAGCAGATTAAACCCAAAATAAGAAATTTGAAGATACACTATCTTTACAGAAGATAGAGTAATCTGGGAGAGCATGGTATGTAGATACCTAAGGCTTGAATAGAAGTGGGATTACATATCCACTACAGTGTTTTTAGAGCAACAAATTGCTTAATACATGTTAATGTTGTATGACATATACAACACCTGATGTTAACTCTTAAAGAAGATGGATAAGTAAACAAGGGTCTTGTGATATAGAAGGGTATAGAACAATTGCCTTTTGGCAATGAAAAAAATTAGATGCAGAACGGCTGTACGGAGGCAGCATGCAGACATCTAGTTAGATGTTGACACGTGTCTTTCCATCCCACAGCAGCCGCTGGATCAATTGCCTCGGCTTGCTCCTGGCCGCGTGAAGTCGTTCCTCGCCTGGCGCTGGCCGCGTGATGAATTCCTCCCGACGCGTGGCTTCCATCGGACGTGCGTCTGCACCGAGCAGGTGCGCAGCCAGGCTGCATATGATTTTTTTCCGCTCTAAGGGGCATCCAGGGCGCTCTCTCTCAAGCTCTATGAACACTGTAGACACCTAGAAACACTCTCTGGAAGCCCAGTGAATTTGGACAGCCCCATGCTTCTAAGACCCTCGATCTTCTATGTTTATAACCCCTACTGTAAATTTTGGGCCTTTGGGCTCAGGAAACACAAGTGAACAACACCAATTGATGCGAGGCACGATATCTGAACCAATATAAATAAGTTTTTTAGTACCAAACCATCCGGAGGCATGACTATAATAAATTTACTATTCAGCTCCACAAAACGTCAGCACTTACAAACTATGACGCAACAATAATAGATGGCCTACATTAAAATTAGATATTTATAAATCTATAGCACTTGGTCTTCTACAAGTCAATTAAATGGGTTTTTTACACCACATGCAACACATATGCTGAGTTTTGAGAGATTGAAACCTAGAGATATATAATTTGTTGCCATGGGAGATAAAGGTAATTGAGTAGGATGTTTGTTCCTAGGAACCTCTCCTGCTATATGCTAACAGGACCACATATATTGTCACGCCAAAGGATGTCGTAGAAGGGGAGTCACGTTGGTGATAGACATGCCAATGTGGTAGATTGTCCAAGAACTCAAGAAGTTACTTCTGAGAATAATTTATAGGATTTGTTGTTATTAAAATGTTAATTAAAAAGGTTAAAAAGAAAAAAAAAATATGCACAGATGGATGCATGAAAGGTAAATATTCCATGGCAAAGTAACTAAAGTGAAGCGTTGGACTTACTGCGGGCATGATCTGCAAGAAGCCAACAACTTTATTAACTAAGTGAAGCCGTGGCATGTGGGCGCGCGACGGCACAGGAGGAGGGCTCAGGGCTGGGAACTCTAAAACGCCAACTTTGCTGTACAAGATCGAGGGACCAGTACTTATATATCGCTTGCAGCGGAGAAGGTGATGTGTGGGATTATTATGCCTGTGCGTGGAATTAGTGCAGTAAGCATGTGAAAACTGCAACTTGCACAAGCAGAGCTTGTATTGTATATGCAATGCAAGTGTCAGAGATGACACCGAGGCTGCTGGCGCATGTTAGCAGACGGCATCATCATATGCACGCATGTGAAGAAGCACAATAATCGCGACTCTCGCAACCCATCGTGGGAGTATATATATATGTAGGGATGGATTGGATTAGCATGAATCAGATTTGGATAGCACTGTTTACTACTCCATCCATCCTAAATTATAAATCATTCCAAAAATCTTGGAGAGTCAAAGCATCTTAAGTTTGACTAAATTTATATGATAAAATAATAACATTTATGATACCAACCAAGTATCATTAGGTTCTTCGTTAATTATATTTTCATAGATATTTATTTGATGTCATAAATCTTTATAATTTTTTCTATAATTTTGATCAAAACTTGAGATACTTTGACTCTCCAAAATTGTTGGAATGGCTTATATTTTGAGATGGAGGGAGTATATTTAAATTTGAATCCAAATACGGACATAACCACTATCAGATGTAAATATAAAACAAATATTTCAAATTCGAATTCGTATTCAGATATCTACTAGATTTTAAAGATAACAAGTATGTATTTTCTTATTGATAGTTTATTACAACAAAATCATTATACAGGTAGAAATTTAAAATATAACTACATAACACCCATATATAAGAACAACTCATAAAACAACATATATAATAATAAATATTTTCTATAATTAAATATATAAAAAGTAAAACTATTGATAAATATTTATGAATAAATAATTTAAAGTATATAAAACAATGTCATCAATATGAATAATTAAAGTACCTGAAATTAATATGGTTACACATATTGAAATTAATTAAACTTAACTTTTTATATATTATTAATAATAGTAAAAATTAATATAACATCATTAACCATAGAGATAATTATTAAATAGTTTAAGTGTTGTATACCATTTGTTATATTAAAACATATATCATTTACATTACTAGTTAGCCATAGATATAAGTTTTAAATGATTTTGTCGGGTGCTTTGTTCTCTGTGGATGTAGACAATGTTAGTTTTTTTTTTATGTTTTTTCAAATATAGATTCTAAATCAAATAGAGAAAAAACCATAGAAAACAAATTCAGAAACATCCATTTACTATCTATTAGAATTAAATACAAATACAGATATCTCTATTAATATTAATATTAATATTAAAATGAATAGGGATATACCCTCTCTATTCTAGATTATAAGACATTTTGATCTTTATTATTTTTGTTGTTGTGTATCTAGATATAGTGTATATCTAACTACCTAACATAGTTAGGTATATAGAAAAAAGTTAAAACGTCTTATAATTTGGAAGGGAGAGATGTAGTGTGATCTTTTAGATTTTTGAACATCCGGATCCATGCATATGATCAACAACCACACCCAGCTAGCATGGTAGGCTGAGATGCACACCGACGCAAATCATGTCATCAGCTTTTTTTAGGGGAAATCAATGCCATCTGCTTTTTTTTAGCAGAATCAAGCCATCTGCTAAGGTACAGTATACATGTGCTGGGTAGAATAATATCTACACCGGCCCATATCCCGCGCCCGCACGCGCTGATGGTCGGCCCATCTGGCCATCTCCCGCGCCCGCTCGTGCGCGTCTTCCTTTTCCGTATCACCGTGCATGACAGCACGAGGCCGCAGGCACGCAGTACACTGTTTTAATTCTCTCTCTCCTGCCATGAGCATGCTGTGCATATGATCCCTGCAATGGACACGAATCATTATCAGTCGCACGTTAACTAGATATCTTTTTTTTTAATCAAATCAAAGGTCCAGCCCAGCTTTTTATTAGAAGAAATTTGAAGAGAAAATTGGATTTTTGTCACTCAAAATAGTGAGATTCGCAACTTTGCCCTTTAATTTAAATCTTTGATTTCGCAAAAATACTATTCAAAACATTTGCTTCTTGTTTTCTTTGCCATTTTCCCTATTTCTCTCTTTCTTCTTTTTCTCTCCTATAATCAGCCACGCTGAAGGACGAGATTGCCCAATCGACGTGGGAATCGACGTAGGCACCGATCGGTGTTTAGCATTGCAGCCGCTTCGTCTCCTGCCGCTCGCCTGGACGAGGACGAGGCACGGCCTCACCCCATGCATGGACGATGGCCGCTGGGCTGGGCTGGGCTCGGCCCAGACCGACCGATGCACCCCGGGCCGCCGCCCGATCCTTCCCTGCTGGTCTTGCTGCACGAAGCGCCGGATCCGCACGATGCCCTAGCGCCGCCGGTACGGTTGCCGTTGCGCCGCAGCCAACTGTGTCCTGAGGCTACTGGTCGATACGGTCTCACCTTGCACGAGTTAGGTGGTGTATAGATCCAGGTTTTAAAATTTTGGTGTGTCATATCGGATGTTATATGAAGTGTTGTATAGAATGTTCGGATATTAATAAAAAAATAAATTACAGTCCATCAGTAAATTACGAGATGCATTTATTAAGTCTAATTAATCTATCATTAACCCACGTGTGTACTGTAGCACTTTATTGTTAAATCATTAACTAATTAGGCTTAAAAGATTCATCTCACAAAGTAGTCGTAATTTGTATAATTAGTTATTTTTTTAGTCTATATTTAAAACTCTATGTATATGTTTAAATATTTAATATAATAAGGCGTAAAGTTTTGACCGAGAAATTAAACAAAGATGCAAATACAATGGGGTGCAGTAGCCATACGAGTGCAAGGACTAGGCAGAGACTTCGACGGCTTGACGCAACCCATGTCCTGCGTCTGATGCCCAGCTGTGGCCTGAGGAGACGACGCATTCAATTGTCACGACCCAGTAGAGGTACCACGGCATGCTTGATCCGGTTGCTAAAGTTTAGTTTGTGTCATCGGACGCTATTTAGATACTAACTAGAGTACTAAATATAAGCTAATTATTTATATATATACCTAATACTAAAGAAGTAAAATTTTATCACCTATAATTTTTCGCTAATCACCGGTACCTTATTCGCATTCAGCCATGTTTTGTTTCTGTTTCAATCTCTATTTTTTCTTGGGCTGCTTTGTCTTTTTTTTTCTCCTTTTTTGGCACGCAGATGTTTCGTGCGTCCGGGTCTTTAGCTATTAAGGTGCCGCACCAGCTCCTGGATGATGTCCGTGACTTTCCTTCCTTGTATTTGTTTTTTATTTTTTATTTTCTAATGAATTAATCTTGCTTTTATATTTTAAAAATAAGATAAATAATAATAAAGTATTACAAATTTTTTAAAACGTTGACCCTTACTTAAAATAAACAAATATTTCTATTTTTATTAAGTTGTTTAATAAGAAATAAATTATTATTATAACATGAATTAGCCGATGAGCTCTAAAAAAACTAATCAAACCGTATAAACTTAAATCTTGAATACTTTATCACCCAAACCAATAAAAATAAATGTTTCTTCAAGCTATCCATGGATGTAAGTGTAAATCTCTAAGTTGTCCTCATATAACAGGGCAACTCTCGATAAGGCTGACATGTGAAAATCAAGGCACGATAATGACTAACCCTTGCCCACCTTAATAAAATATTAAAATTATATATTTTTATGATCCTCAAAAGAAGCCATAGAACTTGATATCTAACTATTGTCATCCTTGTTTCCATTAATGAGCTGGTTCGTTTGTGATTTGTTTAGAGATTACAAAGTACAATATAAACGCACGTACGTAACGCTCACTCACCCGAATGAACGCACGTACGCAAAACCTATCCCTATGAGTACATTCGAAGACTGAGCCGACAAATCCTCGAGACGAGATTGACAAATTCACTAGCGCCTCACTGTCGACGGGAACGTCGCCTACTACGGAAAGCACAATGCCGTTAAATCCTGGAATACGAGGAGTCAAACCCAGGACCGTAGGTGCTACTGAGGCTCTTATAGACACTAGGCTACAAGCCCTTCGTCCGTTCGTTTGTAATTGGTGCGATAACCACCCACAATATCAAAAGTAGCACATATACAAATTAAACTGTCGTGGCCGTTGCAGCTGTGTAGCAAGCTAAAGTGAAGTGAATATATCGAACATTTGATAGTTTTTTTCTCTCGTAGCAAGGCACGCTTATGTTTTCTTAGTTAAAACAAGGTGTGGCTTGACATATATTTTCTTAACATATGATCATCCGTAGGAACGCATGGATATTTTTCTTAGTAATATTAAAGAGGCAAAAATTTTATTCACCCATTTTTTCGGTCCGGCCTCCCCTAAGTAATGTGGAGATGGTGTCTCTTCATGTCTGTCTATAACTCTCTTATATATGCCGTGTTTCTTGAGGTAACTTGAATTAGGAATCATAATCCTAATCAAATAGACCTCTCTAATCTTTTTCATATTATTTTTGAGTAACCTGAGTAGGAATCCAATTCAATAGTTTTACTTTTTCCGTGTACGCTACAATTTTCGTTTCATTTAAAGGAACAAAAAATTTCTGTCATGGTAATTTTGGTCTACCCTATGCTTAAGTCGTGAATGCTCGCTCTAAGGTTCCACGCGTCAGACGACTCCATCCTTTTCCTGTGTCATCCGACTCCGTCTTCATCGTGTTTTACCGATTTTTCCTGAACCATACCGTTCACAGTTCCGTCCTTTTTTTCTATTGATTGATGATTCTTCCGAGCCGGCTGTTCCTATTTTCTTTTTTTATTTACGTTTCTTCTGAGCTGACTGTTCTGAATTTGTTTTCTTTTTACTTTTTTTTTTGGACTCCGTCGACCGTTTCTTTTTTTTCCTCCAGTCCGCAATTCCATCCATTTTTTTGGTGTTGTTTTATCCTGAGCAAGATCCTTCCATTTTTTTGCCAGTTTTTTTAGTGTCGCCTACGGGATCTGGGGCTTTGAACAATTGGTTCTTTCATAAAAAATAAAGATTTCTACTACTAAGCTATTGATGCATTGCTGATTTGCATATTAGAACTTGGTTCAGCCAATGATATAACATATCACACAGTGAACTAAGATCTTAAGGCTCTATAAATAAATTTGTCTTTGCACTATACGCATACACCAATACAAACCCTCACCGTATGGAAAATCAAGACAACTCTCCTATTATAATCATCAGTAAAAAGAATAGTTCCTCGACACATCGATACATAACATTCTTGCTGACTTGAAGAGAGATTATATTTACAATGTTTTATAAATTTTAAAGGAAGTCACGGAGCTTTGACATTTAAGTACCAACGCATGGATAACATGAATATTAATGTTATAAATTAATAAGTCAGTGTGCATTGCAATGAGAGAAAAAAATCTCTTAAGATTATTTTAATTTCATACAAACTTTATAGGTTACCAGCATTAACTTAAATTATTAATGACATAATAACCGTAAAATAATAAAAATAGAGCATTAATTAATATATCCCCATTTCAACGTAGGGTGACAGATTTTAGCCGGTGTCAACCGCAGAGGCTAAGCAATCTATGTCCATATGTACTCAGACACACTAAGGATGACAGAGGTCGGGGGGTGAGAAAACTATGAGCAAGCCGGCGCTAACTTGGAAGACGAAAGCGGGTAACCATCTGTTGCAACGTACGGGCACTTTTGCTAGTAAAACTAATTACAGAAGTCGCAGCTAATTAGCGAGACGAATCTATTAAGCCTAAGTAATCCATCATTAACATATGGTTACTGTAGCACCACATTGTTAAATCGTGGACTATTAGGCTTAATAGATTCGTCTCGCAAATTAGTCTTAAAAATGTGCAATTAGTTTTATAATTAGTCTATATTTAATACTATAAATTAGTGTCCAAACATTCGATGTGACAGGGACTAAAGTTTAGTTCGTGGAACCAAACACCGTCTAGCCCGTGTCATGTCGGACGTTTAAATGCTAACTAGGAGGACTAAACATGAGCTAATTATAAACTAATTGCACAGAGGTAGACTAATTAGCGAGATGAATCTATTAAACCTAATTAATTTATGATTAGCACATGTTTACTATAGCACCATATTATCAAATTATGGACTAGTTAGGCTTAAAAAATTTTATCTCGTAAATTAGCCTCCATCTCTATAATTTATTTTTTAATTAGTCTATATTTATTACTCCTAATAGTATCAAACAACCCTACTTCTACTAGTTTATTTTGAAAAGAGAAATAAAACAATTTTAGAGTCGCCGGAGCGGTGCCACCGTACTCGGACTTTCTCCTAGACGTGCTGCGGTACTACAAAATCCAGCTGGCCCACCTCACGCCCAACTCCATCGTCGTCCTCTCCGTCTTCGCCCACCTCTGTGTGAAGTGGCTGGGGCTGCCGCCCTCGCTCGATCTGTTCCATTCATACTACCTGTCAGATAATTTAGCTTCGACAATGTCTAGCAACAAGATCACGTAGACAGATTCAGATAGTAGCACACGAGACACAAGGATTTATACTGGTTTAAGGCGTGGTGGCATGCTAAACCCTATTCCAGTGGTGCGGCTGCTCTTGTATTTGTATGCTCGGTTGCAAGGGCTGTTGCTCCTAGATACGAGGTAGATTGGAATGATGCGATGGTGTCGTGGTAGACGTGCCGGTCGTGGGATCCTTACCCCCTTTATATAGGCAGAGGGGTAGGGTTACATCGAGGACGATCATCGTTACAGGTTGGATTCCTAGATTGTTACAATAGATCAATCTTATCCTACCATAACTACGATGACGGCAGATACTCTTGATACGTCGTGATCTCTAAGTCGATGGTTGAGCCTAATCCTCGTGGGCTTTATCCTCGACGTCCTCCACTAATGGGCCAGATACATGATCGGTGAGAGTACCCCAGACCTATATGTCTGACACTACCTTTGCCGTGTTGTGCAGGGGTCGAACGATATAATCGGTGAATGCCTTTTCCGGCTTCGTGAATCCAAGTCTACCACATAGTACATCCACGTCCCGTGGCGCGGATGATTTAAAGGATGGATCGAACAGTGGTTGTACATCGAGGACGGCGGCCTTGAGGAGACAGTCGTCCCGACCACGCATGCTGTGAGCACACCGTCGTGGAATGCACCGGTCCCAAACACCCGTGAGCTGGGCCTCGTTTAGATGCTGAAAAAATTTCAACCCGATGAATAGTACCACTTTCGTCTTATTTGACAAATATTGTCCATCGTGGACCAACTAGGCTCAAAAGATTCATCTCGTGATTTCCAACTAAACGGTGTAATTAGTTATTTTTTTACCTACATTTAATACTCCATGCAAGCGGCTAAAAATTGATGTGATGGAGAGAGAGTGAAAAAACTTGGAATTTTGGTGGCATCTAAACAAGGCCCTGGACTCGCTCCGGGAGCGTGTGGCAAAGCTCAAGCGACGTGGTGATGCTTGACGCGTCAAGTGCAAGCTGGCGCCGCTCCGAAAGGACATTGAAATTTTCCCTGGAGGTAAACATGAGTGCCCTAGCGCATTGATATTGATATTGATATGGTGCTCCCACAGGGGGAGCTCTGTTCGCTTGAACTTATCAGTCTGGCTTATCAGCCATAAACAATGCTTTTTTCTCATAATAAATCAGCTTCAGCCAATTTATCAGCCGTAGAAACCATTGGTCGAACAATTGAGAAAAAAAGAGGGTGAAAGAGTATGACGGCGAAGAGGGGGACGAGGATGACGTCCCAGGGTCCGTTGCGGCACAGTGGGGCGATGAGGATGACATCCCTGGGTCCGCTGGGGCGCAGGGCGACGAGGATCACGTCGTCGGGTCCCATCGGGCCTATTCGCTGGTTGGTTTCTGGACTGGCTGGTGCTGGTTTATTGTGAGAGAAAAACACTGTTGGCTGGCTGGTTTAGGCTGGTTGAAACCAACAAGCGAACAGGCTGAATGAATGAGGTCGAAAAGGCCCGGCAGAAAGCCCACCGCTTGACGGAGGAGCTCGAGCGCTGCAAAACAGAGAACAACAGCTTGGTGTCGGAAGTAGAGAAATATCGCTCGTTCTTTTGCCAGGAGGATAGTCTCAGAATCCATAGCATCCTTGGTCCGTTGCGAGGTTGTGCCAGTCCCGGGCATGGCGAACTCCGACCAGGGCGAATGCGCGAGGACAGGGAGGACAGGCATGAAGGAGATGCTTCTGGTAAATAGTTTTCTTTTTATTTCGTTCAGTTTCCTAGCTACTAGGCTGTTTACGGGAGGTATTACGTGCTGCTATTATGGTTGAGATAATTGGTCAATTAAGCTTGGAAATGTATGCATCTAAACTGTGTCATGTGCCAATTGTAGTTTAAGCTTTCCTGTTATTTTCCTTGTCTCAGCAACTCTAGCATCACTGATAGTTCAATTGAGAATTTTGAAATTTGACGATGGAACTAGAGCTTTTCAGTCTCTGTGTTAGCAGAGCAAACGTAGTTAGTTTCTCTCTCTTTTTTGTTAATTTAATTACCGTGCTGAACTAATTCGCTTGAACTATTTCAGCAGTACTTTTCAACGAACGAACAATGATTTTTCTCTCACAACAAATCAACATAAGCCAAATTTTAGCGAAACAAACATGGCCTAATCTCTGTGATATTTGATGGATGACTGAAAGTCCATAGTACACTGCGACGAGGATGATGTCCCTAGTCTGCTGGGGCGTAGGACGACGAGGATCACGTTGCCGGGTCCGCTACGGCGCCCCACCTCGTGCTCCCCAATCTTTGGAACCGACTCAGGTGGTGGAAGGCAAATGCCCACTCAGGACAAGCACGGACACGGCGGAGGTATCATAGAAAGCCCCGCGCTCAGTCTCCTCATCCCCCACCATTGCAACGACCGTGGGCCTTGTCGGTCATGTTCTCTCTTCATCTCAGTAAGGGTGTTGTTGTAACACCCTCGGTGTTATACCCTAAACCAACTACTAAATCGTGTCACGAGCATCGTGTTTCTATAAAAATGCATATGATAGAAGGTGTTGATAAAATTCTTGTAGCCTAAAATAATCAATAAAAATGTTAAATCAATGTTGATGCAATAGCTCATGTATATTAAGTAGGGTTTAAAATAAATTTTTATTAAGCAAAAATACTATAAGACATGTGTGTGATACTTAAATAAAGTTGGGAGTGCAAACCTTGTAGATGACAATGAAATATTTGCTGTTGAAAAATAATATTGCTTAGTAATATTTTCAATAGCTTAGAAATGCAATTTGAAATAGAGTTCCACTCAAAAAAACATAGTTATTACCAAGTTTAGCAATTTATTTAGAGAGATTGGGTTAGAGGGTGATGCGGTGTTTTAGCTCAGCTAAGCAGCCTCATGTATAAGTTTGATCGTGGTGAAGTCGGTTTCGATTTAGAGGCAATGATTTAGTGGTAGTCGCTGCTTTAAAATCCATGCACATCACGTTCTCGGGCTAGCCCTCTGGGCCGGGCACGGTCACCAGGCCGTGGGGGCGCGCCGTCGCGGCGTTGGGGCACTCTGCGTGTGCACGCGCGCTGCCGCGCTTGGCCGGCCTGGTCACCCGCGCCGTGACGTTGGCCAGCCTCGGCCCGGCTGACCGCCGCTGCTGCTACCACGCTGCAGCGCTCTGTGCCGCTGCCGCTACGCCGTGTCGCTGCCACTGCTCCACGCCGTGAGCTCGTACTGCCAAATCACTAAGGCTGGACGAAAAACTCGAAGCTCGTTAGCTCGCTCGGCTCGTGGCTGGCTCGACTCGGCTCGGCTTGGCTCGGCTCGTTAAGATAACGAGCCGAGCCGAGCCAAGATTTTAGCTCGTTAGCTATAACGAGCCAGCTCGGGAGCCGCTCGCGAGCTAAACGAGCCAAGCTTCTAGGAAAAAAAGTATCATTTAAGGTTGTTAGATGCATGAATACTATAGTATTTTATTATACTTGTATATATATATTAGCGCATATTAATTTTTTTAATCGATTTAAGGTTGTTAGATGCATTTCTTTTGTATTATTATTATTCTCCAACTTTAGATAAATGCAAATATTATATTTTGTGTATTTTTTATACCTGGCTCATGAGCTTAATGAGCCAGCTCAAGCTTTTAACGAGCCGAGCCGAGCTGGCTTTCTGGCTCGTTAGGATAACGAGCCGAGCCGAGCTAGCTCGTTATCTTAACGAGCCAGAACGAGCCGAGCCGGCTCGTTATCCAGCCTTACAAGTCACACACAGGACTGCACTCTACCTTCTCTATCACCTTGCCTCGCCCTGTAGCGCGCGTTCACAGCCACTCACCTCACCTACCCTGCTCCGGCTCATACCGCCTCCTGTCGCATCACGACGCCGCGCTGCCGAGTATACATGACCGCATAGGCACTCCTAAAGGCTCCACATGAGCATTAACCACGCAACCCCTGCCCTTCCTCGTGAGGTTGTGTCCTGGTGCTGCCATGCCTTGTCATGTCTTGGCCGGTCCACGTTAAGTCAAGGCTGCTGTCCACAACGTAGCAGCGGCAGCACACCATTCCTTCCTTTCAAATTCACCAACTCGGGCTTCGCGGCGCAATTTCCCCACACTAGTGGGTGGCATGGGTAGTCAGCTACGCGCCCTGTTCTCCTCAAACCTAGCCGGTCACTACCCACAGGCAATTTTGACGTTTTTCTCGCCGCCGGCCAGGTGCACCACCGTGCTAGTGAAATTGGGGTAAGGTCCGAATTAGTTCAATTGCTTGTATCCAGAAACTCGCCTTGACCACCTCTATTTGGTGCTCACGCCATTTTGCCAGGGCGCTTATCGGAGATGTGGTGATGCGCCAGTGTCCATCGCAGAGCGCCGCTGCCCCGCTCGGTCACACGTGGCCAGCCCGCCACAGCACTTCCCAGCTTCAACCATCTGTAGGGCATACACCACGGTGAACTACGGATGCTTCTCTGCCATCTCTACCTTGCCATGAGGGCGTAGGCTCACCGGAATAGTCGTGCCGCCGTTGCTAATAGCCGCCTCGCCGCTGCAGCTCGCTCCAGCGTGTCTCTGAATTCCTAACCGCCGCCCATCCTTGTGTGTTTAGCTGTAGATGGTGGTCGGCCCCTTAATGCCATCGTAGCGAGTCTAGTTTGCCCGGCGTAACCGTCGTTGCCGCCATTGTGCCGCGCCAACGCGCGCGGGTACGCCGAGGACCGCCCCGTTGCAAAGGCAACACATTCCAGGGTCTTTAATGCAAAGCGTGAGTTTATGGTAATAGTGTTCTGTTGCTTCGTGTGATTATTCAAAAACCTGAGCCCTCTTTTGCAAAACGCGAGCGCGCGTGGGCGCCCCGACCTTGGGCCATTGCTGGGCAGCCGCGACGCGCGCGCAGCTACGTCGCGCTGGGCTGCCAGGCCGAAATGGTCGCCACCGACCCTTTTCCTTTTCTAAGCATTTTCTAATTTAGCTTCAACGGTAAACTTGTAAATTCAATATAAAATTATATAGTTAACCAAAAATTATGAGCTATGGCCAAGGGCGTCGCGACTAGGCTACTCGACGGCGGTGCGCTCACCCGTTGGGGAGCGCGCGCGCCGGCGACGGCGCCATCAACTCTCGGCTCTTGCTCGGTGGCTGCTGCTCACTGCGCTGAGAGAGGAATGGGAGGGAGACAGAATGAGCCTAGGGTTCGGGGGAGACGCGCCGGCCGCACGGTTTTGATCCACCGAGATCACCGCCTAACCGTTCGATCTGCATCGATGGCTGAGAGCTGCCGGCCCAAGCCCAGGTTGCGGCCTGGGAAGGGGCAGCGTGCACGAGAGTAGAGCGGGCGGGGTCGGATTTCGCTGCTAAGACAAGCACTGTTTCAACGGGCTGGGCTAAATGAACAATACAAACTGAGTTATTGTTTTATTCATTTTCATAAGCAAAATTTGATGATTTTTTGTCCAGTTTTAAACTCTATCAAAATTTGAACCAACGGGATATTTTTTTTAGAGAATAGATTAGCATAGTGAAATGCTTCTGAAAAGTAGACAAATAATTTTTCATATTTCTGCTGTAATGTTAAAGTTTATTATCTTCTAATTAAATTCGAACCAACGGGAGAATTTAATTTGAAGGGCAGTTGAATTTTATTCAGTAAATTATAATATTGCTGTTTTCAGACCAACGTTGATAATATAAATATTATAATGTTCATTAATAAGTTTTCCATGCATTAATTATATTTCTGCCCAACGGTGATGTAGAATTAGTGTATAAGAATGTTGTATGTTTTAAATTAAAGCATGCAATTATGATGTCATATTTTCTCACTATCTTTGACGGTGTTTTTCAGGACTCAACCCAATGGCTTTTATCTCGCACATACCGCCCCTTGAAGGGGGCAACTATAGGGTATGACGAGAGAAGTATGAACTAGCACTTGCGTTGTCTGAAAAATGACCTAGCGCTTACCTCCCCATGTCTAACTGAGCTAGTGAACCCGGTGAGGGAAGATAACGAGACTGATGCTGATTTCACTGTTCGGCAGCGAGATCATGTAGAAGTGTGGATGAAGTATGATCTCAAACGTAAGAAATGGGACATTTCAAACTACAAGTGCTTGATGGTAGATAAGTCCACAATTTCAGATGCAATAAGAGGGTCTATCCCAGATTATGATACCGCCGCAGAGTATCTTAAGAAGGTGGAGAGTCAGTTCACTGGCTCTTTAAAAGCTTATGCCAGTACTTTGATCAAGAAATTGTTCAATGAGAAGTATACTGGTGGCGGTATCAGAGAGCACATACTAAAGATGAGCAACACGGCTTCGAAGCTGAAGCCAATGGATTTGGGGCTCAAGGATGAGTTTCTAATTTATTTGGTTTTTGCTTTCTTGCCAAAGGAATATGAAACTTTTGTTGTTAATTACAACATGCAGCCCGATAAGTGGGATATAGAGAAGCTCATCACAATATGTGTTCAAGAAGAGGAGAGGCTGAAATTCTTACAGGGTGACTCTGATAACCTTGTGAAGGACAACAAGAAGAAGAACTTCAGTAAGAATGCCAAACCTCAAGGGAAAACCCCTCAGAATGACCACCATCCGAAGAACAACAATGCTCAAGTTAAGAAGGGTCAGTGTAAATGGAGCAATAAGCATGGACATTACCAAATGGACTGTCTAGACTTCCTGAAGAGCCTTCTAAAGAGAGGTGAGGATTTCATTACATTCATAGATGAATCCTTGTACTTAAGTTATGCAAAATCTACTTGGTAGATTGATTTAGGTGCAACTGTTCATGTTGCAAATTCATTATAGAGATTCCATACGAGGAGAACCCTGCAAAGAGGAGAAAGAAGGATTAAAGTAGCAAATGGAGTTGAAGCTGAAGTTGAAGCCATTGGAGATCTCTCTCTAGAATTAGATAATGGATTTAGACTTCATCTTTTAGATATTCTTTATATACCCTTTTTGCGTAGAAACTTGATAAGTGTCTCACGACTAAATGATGATGGATATGATTGTCATTTTGGTAATGGCAAATGTCGGATTATGATTAATAATAAGTATGTTGGTCTTACCTTCCGACAAGACAACCTTTATTTATTATCACTTTCTGAGAATATGAAAAATGTGAGCACTGAGAATGAGAATGTTTCCTCGTCTATAAATGCAACAAATAAGCAAAAAGAGTGCATGATGTATCTTCAAAATTATGGCACTATCGTTTAGGCTATATTTCGAGGGGGTGAATAGAGTGATTGATTAAGAAATCAATTCTTCCGTTTTTAGAATTTTCAGATTTAGAACAATGCATAGATTGCATAAAAGGAAAGTACATTAAGAAAATAATGAAAGATGCCAAACGAAGCGCAGGAATTTTAGAAATAGTTCATACAGACTTCTGTGGTCCTTTTCCTGTGAAGAGTATGGATGGTTATGATTCATTTATAACATTCACAGATGACTCTTCTTATTTTGGCTATATTTATCTAATTAAGGAAAGATCGGAAGCATTGGATAAATTTAAGATATTTAAGGCTGAAGTAAAAAGTCAACAAAACTTAAAGATTAAGTTAGTAAGGTCCGACCGTAGGGGAGAGTACTACAGTCGACATACCCCATATGGCCAAGTTCCTGGACCCTTTACAAGGTTCTTATAAGAAAATGGCATAGTAGCCTAGTATTCTACACCGGGCGAGCCTCAGCAGAATGGAGTAGCTGAAAGATGCAACCGTACCTTAATGGATATGGTGAGAAGCATGATAAGTTACTCTTCTTTACTGATAAGTTTATGGATAGAGGCGTTGAAAACCACCATTCATATTCTTAATCGAGTGCCAAGTAAGTCGGTGCCCAAAACATCGTATGAGTTGTGGACAGCAAAGGAACCCTCACTTAACTATTTATGTGTGTGGGGTTGTCCTGCTGAGGCAAAAGTATTTAACCCAAACATAAGGAAGCTAGACTCCAAGATAGTCAGTTGCCATTTTATTGGTTATCTAGAAAAGTCAAAAGGTTATCGCTTTTATTATCCTGACAGACAAACGAAGTTTGTAAAAACAAGACATGCTGTCTTCTTGGATGATGATATGATCAGGGGGAATATGGTAGCGCGGGAAATTAGTTTTGAAGAGAAGCGAATATACGTGCCCACTCCTATGGTTCAAGAGACATTCTTCACGCTACCTGTTGTTGTTATACCAACAGTGCAAGACACTGTAGTAACAACACCTGTTGTTAGTTCTCCTGGGGCACTAATGAATGAATATGAGGAACCTGTCCTTCAGGATTCCCCAGAACCTGTTGTCACACAAGAGGGAGAGCAACAACAGCCTCATATAGAATAAGCATCATCTAACGAGGCCCCTGAAAGGTCTCAAAGAGTCAAGAGATCAGCCATTCCTGATGACTACGAAGTTTATGAATGTGAGAAATTTCAAATGGAGGGTGATCCCACCTCATTTGAAGAAGCCATGAGAAGCGCTCACTCATCCAAGTGGCTTGAAGCCATGGAAGATGAAATGAAATCAATGAAAACCAACGGTGTTTGGAACTTAGAAATAATTTCTAAAGGAGCCAAGACAGTAAGATGTAAATGGGTCTACAAAACTAAACATGACTCCAAAGAGAATATAGAAAGGTTTAAAGCACGACTTGTGGCGAAAGGTTTCATGCAAAGAGAAGGCATATATTACAATGAGATATTTTCTCCAGTCTCATGTAAAGATTCTTTTAGAATCATAATAGCGCTTGTAGCACATTACGATTTAGAATTACATCAAATGGATGTAAAGACGGCATTCCTAAATGGGGATCTGGAGGAAAATGTATATATGGCACAACTGAAAGGTTTTGTTGTGAAAGAAAAAGAACGTATGGGATGCTGCCTGAAGAAATCCATTTACGGATTAAAACAAGCTTTAACACAGTGGTATTTGAAGTTTGATAGTACAATAAGAAAGTTTGGGTTTTAAGAAAATATAGAGGACAATTGCGTTTATGCAAAGTTCAAGAATGGAAAATACATTTTCCTAGTCTTGTATGTGGATGACAACTTGCTCGCTAGCAGTGATGTTAATCTACTATTAGAAATAAAGAAGTTCTTGTCCTCGAAGTTTGATATGAAGGATATCGGTGAAGCTTCATTCATCCTAGGAATAGAGATTCATCGAGATAAAGAAAAGGGGATTTTAGAATTATCACAAAAGGCATACTTAGAAAAAAGTTCTAAAGAAATACAGTATGCATAATTGTAAGTCTTCACTTGCTCCCATAGTCAAGGGCGACAGATATGAGGAATTTCAATGTCCTAGGAACCAATATGAGATCGATCAAATAAAAGTGATTCCATATAGTTCAGCTGTCGAAAGTTTACAGTATGCTCAAGTGTGTACTCACCTGACTTAGCATTTGTTACCGGGTTACTTGGTAGATATCAGAGTAATCCAGGAATGGAACACTGGAAATTAGTAAAGAAAGTTTTGCATTACCTCCAAGGTACGAAGGGTCTCATGCTAACGTACAGAAGATCTGATTCCCTGCACATAGGGGGGTATACAGATTCTGATTATACGGGAGATGACAGAAAGTCCACATCAGGATATATATTCACTCTCGCAGGAGGAGCTATATCATGGAAAAGCTCAAAGCAAACCGTCACTACATTGTCCACAATATATGTTGGGTTTGTAGCATGTTATGAGGCCACAAGGTAGGTAAATTGGCTAAAAAAATTCATGCCCAGGTTGAAAGTGGTAGACGACATAAATAAACTACTCAAGTTATACTGCGATAATAATCCAGCAGTATGTTATGCTCACAACAATAAGTCAAATGGTGCTGCCAAACACATTAACATAAAGTATTATATTGTGAAAGATAAAGTTTGGGATCATATAATTAGTCTTGAGCATATAAGAACAGAAAAGATGCTCACGGATCCACTTACAAAAGGCTTACCACCCAGCGTGTTCAGAGAACATTTAGCCGGCATAGGTTTAAGAGAAAGCCTATAATTCTTGGACAATAAGGGCCTAGTTAAGAATCTATTTCAAAACAGAGAGGTACATTGTAGTTGTTTAATCCAATGGCAACTGACCGTGATGATGAGGCACGCTCTATGCACTGATCCATGATGGAATGGAAACAAGATAAAGTAAGTAAGTTGAGTTTAAGTCATAAGGTGAGATTAAGGGGAAGAATGTTAGATGATCTCTAACCAATTGGCTCAATGGCCAATTGGGCCCTTAGATCCGCGCCCTGATTGGGGGCGCCCAACCGTTCCATGGTTTGTGGGCCTCGTCGCACAGGGCCATAAAAAGGGAGGTGGGGGTTGGGGCACAAGGCACGAGGTTCACCTGAGCCGCCAGACACCCCACCTACAGTCTCTAAACCCTAACCGATCTAAGAGGGGGTGCTGCCAGCGATGGGAAGACCGCCACCAGACACCGCCACCTCTGCACCACCGCCACCGCGATAGCGCCTTCACCGTCGGTCTTCACCATGCCACCATCAAGCAACCCTATGGCCAGCTCATCTTCCACGAAGGTAGCCGATGGTTTGCACCCCCTCAACCCCTATCTCTCTCTCACTCTATCTGTTAATCCCGTACTAGTACATGTTCTAGGGTTTACACTTCATCAAATGTCAGTTTTGTATGCTAGATCTATAGCTAGTGATCCTATAGTAATCTATCAATGTGAACTAACCTAACAATATTCGGAACCTAGTTGACATAGAAAGAACAATACATGCACTAAACATGATGACCCCATCAACCAGGTCCACCTGAGGTAGCATTTGCAGTAGCTTGAACAATGTACAAAAATGTTAGGCAACAACTACATGAACAAACATAATGAAAAAAATACTGCAACATCTAAAAAACAATTCATCAGTACTTACGCCCTGCACATAATCATAGGTGTTCGCTAACTGCGGCACATCCGGTGTGCTCACGAAGCACACAAACCTGAGGCACAAAGCCAAACGAAACATCCATCAGAATGCAACTTTTTGGTACCGCCAACCAGGAGGCAGCAGAGGTTAGAGGCATTGTACGCATTGCTGAGCAGCTCGCATGCCACATTGACAAACGCAGGCTAGCGGCACGCAGGCGCTAGCACCCGCTGGAGGTCGCGAATCATGGGCAAACATGCGACAAGCGCATATACCACCACGTAATTCGAGCACAAGGACCTCACATGCTGTGAGGGAGAGGGGATCTAGTGGAGGAGGCATGAGAGGAAGTAGGGGAAGAAGATAGTGACGCGTCTGGGCAGATGCAAATCACTGAGCTGAGCCGGTGACACCACCAAAGAAGGAAGAAGAAGCGGTTAGGGGTTTTGTCGGCGCATGTGGACCGTTGGGAGGCGCAAGGGCGCCATCGTCGTCACCCATGTCGGGGGAGAGAGCGAGATAAAGCGAGCGAAGAGGAGAAGGGTCAGGAAGTAGAAGTATTGGGTACGAGGAGCGAAAGCTGTTGTATATATACTTTGCTGGATTTGGACGAGAAGCTAGAGAAGAGTAGCGGGAGAAGCCAATCAGAAGCACGAGAATCGGTTATCGGTGAGAATCCGTTTGAAGCGATCTGGGCCGTCGAATGCGAGATCGAATGGCCAGGGCACTTTGGAGCGACGTGGCCAGGGTTTTGTAACACCCTAAAATTTGCAATCTTTTAAAATAGTAAATTTGATTTATTTATGTTATATTGTGTGCATTTAAATATAGGAAATTAATAATTTTTGGGAAATTAAAATCAAATATAAGGAATAGAAACATGTTGATGCATTCATCTTTGTGCATTTGTTTTTGTAATGATTAGCTTTTGACTAAAATTTGAATTGAATTCAAATTTGGAGGAAAATGAGAGGAAAAATTTATTTATAAAAAGAAAAAGAAATTCCTTTCCATTCCTCCTTTCTCCACTTGGCCCGTTGCCACTCTTTCCCCGCCGGCCTGGCCTGGCCTGCTAGCCCAAGTTCCCCCGCGGCCCGCTCGCCTTCCCCTTTTCCTCCCTCCTCCCGTTCCATCTTGGGCGGTGACATCACGCCCAACCTTGCTTTTCCTTCCTCGCTCCACCTTTGGCCCTTGACAAGCACCTTCCCCACCTCCCAGAACCGCCTAAGCCATGGCCGGTCATGACCGCAACCACCCGTGCCCACTGGCGTCGGCGTGGGGCGTGGGAGGCCCTTTCTCCCCTCCTCTCGCAATGGGCAAGTTGGAAAAAGTTAGGGTTTTGTCAAGCTGCCCGCTGGACATCGCCGTGGGAGGAAACCACCACAAGCCTTTGCACCGGTCTCGGATCGCCTCCGCCTCCGATTTCGCGCCCGTGGTGAGCTCGCCGTGGTCCCTCTCCCTCCCCATGCGTTGCGTTTGCTTCGCGTTTACGTGGCTTTTAGCGCCCTTTCGCAGACGTCCATGAGCTCCATGCCGGCCATGGTGTCCGCCGCCTGGCCTTCCCCTCCCGGCCGATTTCTTGGCATGGGCGTGTTATTTCGCTCCCCTCATTCACCGGTGCTTTTGGTTCTTAGAACCGTGGGTCAGAGGCCGTCTTACCGCGTCTTGATGAGCTTCACGCCGCGGCCATGGGAGAGAAGCGAGCTAATCCGAACCGGCCCATCGCGCGATCAGGAGAATAGAAGATGCCCCTTCGGGGTAAATTTGCTAAAGAGCCCTGGATTTTTCTAAGTCCTATTAGCGTATTTCCCGAATGCGAACCCGTTTAAGCGTAAAGTTAAGTCAAAAGTACGCTTTTCGATTTCTGAAATGCCATTCAAATGTTTAAGCTTATTGGTCGTTTTAACTCCGAATTGAAGCTTAGTAATTTCATAAGCTACATGTTAGAAGTTAGTCAAGTTTGGAACTTTTTAATTTCATGATTAGATTTAATTAAATATATGGCTATAGGAAAACCGTTTAAATCATAACTTTCGCATTTTATCGGTAGCGAGACGTAGAATCCGTTGTTGGTGTACTGTTCTAATGATAGGAATGTTTGCTTTGCATGAATGCTTTTGGAATGTTGTATGTTGCCGTGTTGGTCGGCGTTCTCAGACGGTGAGGAAAACATTGAGACCAAGAAATGGCAGGACCAGCACGAGTTTGTGAACCAAGGCAAGTATAGCATGGGCCTTCCTTGATGTCCTATTCACCTTAATCAATTACTCATTTGCATGTGTCTAATTTTGGTAAGGATATTCTAGTGAGCTTGTCTCCCAATGGGTTAAATGGTATGGGTAGATTCTAGTGCTCTAATGAACTTGACATACATGTTGATGAATGATCTATAGATGAAACATGATTTATAACAACTTTGTAAATGACCTTTGTTCAATAAGGACTAAGATTAAACCGTGAGGGTCATATGGCTCGACTTTAGCTCAGTAATAGGACCTTTTCTAGCTTGTTAGAGGTTACCTTTATGGCGCAAATGGGGCTTGCCACGTTGGGTATAGGGGACCGCCTCGTTCCTCTGTATCCTATGGATATGTGTATACTGATGGATATGTGCCATAGGAAAGGGGGTTCTACATATAACTTGTTAGGAAAACCTTGAAATGGCTTCATAAACCTGCCCGCTCCTTGGAAGTGACATGGGAGTAATTAACCCTGGGCATATGGGGATCACGACTCATGGTGAATGTGCACCAAAGGGTATATAATTTCACAGTCACGAAAGCGGCGGAAAAAAGAAAATGGCTATTAGTTGTTTATAAAGATGATTATGATGAAATGACTCAATTGGATGGATATATGCGTGGGTTTAAAGGGAGCTTAAGCATAACTTAATAAAGATGGATAAAATCTTGAATTTAAAAGTGCTAACCGCAAAGAAACAGTGTTATCCTTTTGAGCCTCATGAAATGTTATTTTGTTCACAAATATACCCCTTTAATTTTATGATTTGGATAAAAATCCCGGATGGGACGAGATGACCCTACGGATATAAGGAGTTTCGAGGATTATTAGGTTGTAGTCAACCCGCCGACCGTCCCCCGTGATGGAGTTCCACGAGAGAGTTATCTTTTTATCTTCTGTGTTATGTAAGTCAATGGTCTTCGTTATGTAAGCACCGTGATGATACTTTTTATAATTTGTCAACTTATGTGTGGTCGATCCCAGGCACACATGAGTTTAGTGCATTCAATTTTATCCTTAAAATTGGGTGTGTGAGGTTTCTATGGAAGAGCGTCTCCCAATTTAAAGGGGTTAATATCTATGACAATAGGTCTTATCTAGATGAAACTCTCTCTATCCCACTTTGTAATTAAACTAAACTTAACGAATCTGTTGATGCGTTATGGTACTAAATTAGACAAAAAATCCTTTTAAACTCTCATTGTACTGGCCCAAATATTAATTTTTTAAAGAAAGGATTTGTCTTACTATGTGGGTCCTCCTTCCTTTCTTTTCTTCCTTTTTTGAAAAATTTTTCACAATATCTCGGAGGTATGATTTCAAAATCTGGACCCCTAGCTCGGCGCCATCGTTGGTGGCGCCGAGCTTACACGTCTCGACGCCATAGATTCTAGAGCCTAGGTCTTGGGCTCGGTGCAGAGGTGGCGGTGACTTGGCAGGCACCTCGGCGCCGTAGATCTTGACGCCAAGCTTGGTGCCGAGCCTTGTCTTACATGTGGGTCCTCCCTTCCTTTCTCTCTTCCTCCCTCTCTACCGCGCCCGTGCCCATGCCCACGCCGCGCCGCATCATTCGACGATTGACTTGGCCAAGGCCACGCGTCAAATCACCCGCATCATTGCATTGACTTGGACAGGTAAATTTTTTGAATATGCAATGTAGGTACTTAGTTAGCTTGAATTGTAGTGCTACTTTGATTCTTTGGTAGTTTCTAGTAAATTTGATGATGTAGGTAGTTGATTTAGTTAGTGAGATAGATATAGTTAGATAAATATAGTTAGATAGCTAGTGACATAGGTACATAGATATAGTTATTAGTTAGCTAGTTGATTTAGTTAGTGATATAAATATAGTTAGATAGCTAGTGACATGATTATTTAGGGTGTAGTTGGTTAGTATCTATAGAGAGGTACTATATATCAGCTACTTTGGACTAAATGAACTATATTTCAATTTTTGTTTGAACTACTAGATGGACGACCTAATGAGCATATATCATGGAGGCACCATGGAAAGAGATCGCTATGGATATGTTGAGTTTGTTGAGATGCAAAGCGTGCCTGTGTTATTCAATGAGAAGCCTTCATTTAGTGAGTTGGTTGCAAGGACACGGGAGGAGCTACATTGCCAAGGAGCTGATGATTAGGATAGCATCGTAGTGGAGGGTGTACTTTCACCTAGGTTCCCCTCTCAACATCCTAAGGAAGATGATCCCAACTGGGTGTGCAAACTAGTGAAAGAACTATATGAGATCGGCTATGAAGTGCCAGTTCCAAAGTTTGGACGTGATTGTGCGTTGGGTGTTAGTTGATCCCATCCCTCATAGATTTTCCCACCAATGGGTCAGCAGGCACACTTCGACCCTCCCGTCCCAAAACCTAATATGGATGTGGAGGCTGCACCTACGGTTTTCAATGCTCAATCTGCCCCCAATGAGCTTGATGAGGGCTGTCCAAATAAATTTCCCAATCTTTCACGGTGCAATAGCAAGGACAAGCAATTTCTGAAATTAACCTGTTAGATGACAGTAGTTCTTGCTATTTAATCACTGATTTAATCCTGAGGCCAAATCTGCTGTCACTGCAGACTAATATGTTGAAATAATTAGAACCCCAACGAAGCAGCAATAGTATTCTCAGACAATCACACAAACCACCAGCAACCACGCCAATTCACAGAATAATCAAATATAAAATAATGTCCACTCTTTGTTCTACCAATGACACCTCCGTGTTCCAGTATACTAGCTTGTACTGACAGCACTTGACAGCGGCAACAAAAATGTTCCACAGATGCAAACTCCAAGCAACAATCCAAATAGATAAATACTGGTGGTGTTTCACGATAGGATAGATAATCTTCGTTTAAACAATCACAGCAACGAAAATCAATGTAGCCAAAAGATACGAGTAATCAACTTACATTAGATGCAAACCAAACCCTAGTATAATCCTTCCACCCGCGGCCACGACGAACCACAATCAGAAGAGGAGGAACTCCAAGAATTCCAAGCGACACACTCAAGCCGTAGCAGCTTGATCACGCACTCCACGCAGATCCACAAGAATCTGGAAGATGATCTTCAAGACGAAGGACCTGATGGGAACATCATCTAGGGTTTTCCGAGCAGCGGCTCGACGAGCAATAACACCACAAATAAAATCCAGCCTAATCTGTTAAAGGGGAACACCCCTAGATAAAGGCACGCAGGCCCAACTCCACCGAACCAGACTTTGGACCAAGTCCGACTTGGCCTACATGTGCACGACGCCACAATTGGCCTGGCCAAAATTAGTGCACGCAGGCACCATGACACATAGAGGGATAATAATATAATATTGCGGCAACATTGCTAGTCACCATGCTAATAATTAATTGCCAAATAAAGTTGACGTCTGGTTAGGCAACCCTTTATCTCCACGTGCATGGTCTCTATAAAGACATATTTGCTTGCTGTCCTTGTTCTCCTCTTTTCCAAACAATAAAGCACCTCTAAAAAATATATGTGATGATAGATCAACACAAGTAAATTTATCCAGGTTCTCGTTATATTTCTCATAAAAAATTATAGCTCCAAATTGAAGATCAATTACCTTATTTGAAATAGGAGAATACTTTTTCGCAAATATACTTTGAGAAGCCATGGGTTCATCATCCTCTCTTTCTTTAAACAAAACAGTCCTCGGCGGCTTTGATATATTCTCAGGTGTATCTTGTGCATCAAATGTATTTTGAAAAACCATGGGTTCATCATTCTCCCCTTCTTGAAATAAAGCCGTCCTCGGCTTTGATACAAATTCAGGCCCTTTTTTTGGTTGACCAAGACTTATATGCTTGCATTGAATAGCATCAACCAAATTGTTCTCATCAGCTTTTTCATTGCCACGAGAACCAAACTGTTTAGCGTGACTACCAGCCAAAATATTGAGATCATTACACAAATCTCTGTAAGCCATATTTGGAGAACCCACAGAATGCACGCCTTCATGAAACAAAATAGTTCGTGGCCTTGAGATTTCATTGAATGATTTATTATTAGTTGAAGCAACAACCACATCATGCTCCCCAAACTGCATAGAAGATTTATTTAGAGCTACTTTTGCAATTTCAGACTAGTTGCAAGTTTTTTCAGAAACTCTATCATTTCTCCCTCCAGAGCTAAAGCCACCATTGGCTTTATTATAACTTTAGAAAAATTATTTGCAGTTCCCTTCGCTGAAGTGTTCACAGTAGAGCTAGTTGGAGATGCTTGTTAGACTCATGATGTTGTGGCAGATCCTCCTCATGAGATCCCTTTAACACTGAATCATCCGAGTAGGTGTCTTATCTGCATGGTTATTGGGAGCTTACCCCCTTCCTTATATCTATTTTTTCATTCTTTCCTCATTTTTCTACTTATGTTGTAGGAGACATTTCTGACAATGTGGATGTGCCCACTGTTGCTACGCAAGTGCACTGTGGAGATGGATTCCGTGGCTCCAATAGTATTGAAATTATGAATGATTCGGAGCTATATGAGATGGCAAGGGCTCTTGATTCTGATGATGATAATCCTGTTGGAGAGCTGACAGAGAGTGATGTTGAGATGCTGAGGCATATCTTTCTCGACCGTCGTGATCCAAGAGTTCACAAGTTCAGTGATCTTGCTCATTTCAATCGGGCGTGTGCAGAAGGATGTGATGATGAGCTCCTAGAAGCTCCTGAGGCCGGCCCTAACATGGTAATTGAGAAGGGTAGGGTATTCAAGGACCTCCCTGTATTGAAGAGGTGGCTGTAGGCGTTTGCAGTGATACGAAAGAGACCTGTCAAGGTCTTGCATTCATATGCGAAGCGCCGTTACATAGTTGTATGTGACAAGGAACGCTGCCCATGGAGGGTTTGTGCAAGGAAGCAAAAGGTCACCGAAAAGTGGAAGATTACAAAAGTTGTCAGGCCACACAATTGTACTGTCCATGTGCTGACACTGAAGCATCGGCAGTTGACATCTACCCTCATTGCCAAGTGGTTGATGGGAATATTGCAGGGATAACCCAACATGAAGGTTAGGACAATTATCAGGACCGTTGAGGCGTTGTATGGAGGTTATGTGATAACTTATGGTAAAGCGTGGAGGTCTAAGCAGCGAGTGTGGAAGATGATATATGGGGACTGGGAGGATGGGTATGAGCAGCTGCCAGTACTTTTCAATGCAATCAAAGTGGTGAATCCAGGCATGCATTATGAGTACATCCCAAAACCAAATGCATGGAAGGATGGGAGGTAGATATTCTTTCGTGCTTTCTGGTGCTTCTCTTAGTGTGTCAAGGCCTTTAGGCACTATCATCCCGTCTTCTCCATTGATGGTACGTTCTTGATTGGCAAATATCAGGGCACACTTCTTATAACCATATCCTGTGACGCGAACAACAAGTTGGTTCATTTGGCATTTACTTTGGTTGAGAAGGAGAATAATGACAATTAGGGATGGTTCTTGAGGCTAGTCCGAAAACATGTGGTTGGCCTTGGCAAGGAGGTTGGCGTCATATATGATAGGCACCAGGGCATACTTAATGCCATGCGAGAGCAGATAGAGGGGTATGCACCTTTGCACCATCGTTGGTGTACTCGGCACCTTGTCGAGAATCTACTTCGGAAGGATGGTGTGAAGGATAACTTTGATCTGTTTTAGGAGGCTGCTCGATAGCTTGAAGACAAGTACTTTTAGAAAAAGTTGGAGTAGGTCAGAACCGCATCAAATACAGAAGGTAGACAATGGCTCACAGGTTTGATGAGGGATTTGGAGAAATAGACAAGAGCTCACGATGCCGGTGGATGGAGTACGAGTTTTAGTGCAGCAACATGGCGGAGTCATTCAATAAGTTGCTATTGGGGATACATGGTATGCCCGTGAATGCAATTGTTCAATTCACCTTCTATAAGCTTGTTGCATGGTTCAACGATAGACACGCTCATGCATTGAAGTTGCGGAGTGATGGAGAGATATGGGCTCTGAAACCAAAGGCACACCTAGAGAAGGCAAATGAAAGGGCTGGCACACATGAGGTTATATATTTTGACCACGCCACAGGGACTTATCAGGTCGAGCATAGGGGTGGTATAATGTTCGACGGTAAGGTCCGAGAGTCGAGGATGCATGTGGTAATCCTCCAAGATTTCACATGCACTTGTGGTAAACCAAGGCAGTACCACTTTCTATGTTCTCATTTGGTGGCAGCAGCTAGGCATCTCAACTTTAATATCGAGAGCAGGATACCTCATGAGTTCAGTGTCGACACGCTTGTGCACACATGGAGCCCCCACTTCGTGCCTTTTTGGGACCCTAGAGAGTGGTCTCCACATGATGGGCCAAACTGCATTGCGGATCTAGCTTACCGTTGGAACATGCGTGGATCAAGGAAGAGGACGAGGCACAGGATGGTTATGGATCAGATACCAGGAAGAACGAGGTGTGGAAGAGGAACCCCATTTCTTACTGACCCCGAGCAGTACGAGTGCTGCAAGTGTGGTAGACTAGGCCACAATTCATGCACTTGCCATTGGCAGATTAGTGAGGTGCGACCATTGGTTATTTTTATTATTTCATATTTGTCGTATTCATTCAATTAATTATGCATGTCTCAATTTATGCTTGTAATTGTGTCAATTACTTGTACATTTCTAAGTTTATGTTTCATTGTATATTGAATTTCTATTTCATTGACTTTTTTTGTAGGATGGCGCAATTCCACCTGCTCGACCTGGCGTACAAGGAGACCCACCAAGGACGTCTCATAGCGGAGGGGCAGGTAATAATCTATACATCTTGTTCAAATTTTTGTGAGCGTACATGTGTTTGTGAAGTAACAGAGACTATGTTTTATTCCATGCAGGACCTTCCGCTCCTTCATCCTAGAACCCACAATGGGTTCTTGGACATGCAGTACGACAACAGGTACACTCCTTTCCTGCAAAGAGCTGGCCTAGATGTCATCTCTTTTCAGGTTCATCATGGGTTGCCCAAGTTTAACTCAGTGGCCATAGCTATGTTCGTTGATAGGTATTATTTTCAATCATTCCCTCCATTCATGGCCATTTGTTCATGCGCTTGCCTTTTTTACATGTAATCTTGATTTGTCTAAAATGTAGGTGGCGGTCGGAGACTCACAGCTTTCACTTGCCTTTCGAAGAGATGACAGTCATGCTCTAGGACTGTCAGAAGATGCTAGGTCTGAGGATTCACAGCAATGTAGTGACTGGGCAGTGCAGGTCAGAAGGTTGGAGAGCATGAGTAGAGGCCTTCCTTGGGTGTGAGGTTGGCGAGCAAGGGGCTCTCACTTCTAGAGTTCTAATCTCCTGGCTCCGGCAAGAGTTCACACAGTGCCTCAAGGAGGCAGATGATGAGACAGTTGGGTACTACTGCAGGGCATGGATCCTACACCCATTTGCCTAAGTTCTCTTCCCCGACATCACGGGTAACACTGCGTCATGGATGTGGGTCCACTGCCTCACTAACTGGGACCAGGCGGGTCAGCACAACTGGGGCTCTATAGTGTTGGGTTTTCTTTACCGATAGCTTTGTGAGGCATGTCGTCAGACTTTGTCCTCAGCGTCACTTGGTGGATGCGTGTACTTGCTCTAGTTGTGGATGTGGGCTCATCTACAAGTTGTTCGTCCCGAGGTTCTGGCTCATCATGAGTGGTTCCCAGGTCAGCCTCCACGTCGGTAGCCGACGTGGGCGTACCTTTGGGACCAGGTTAGGGTTCCGCACGTGAGGTTAGAGTGGACGTACATTGAGTTCATGAACGAGCTAGACACGCTCACGGCGTCTAGTGTAAGTAAATTTTATTTCCCATGCTGGTTTGAAATGGTTTAGTATAGCATCTATCATCTTGTTTAGACATGTTGCAGGTGTTATGGGAGCCATACAATGGAGAGGGGGCACTTCCTTTTTAGTTGAGCAACATGTGTGGGTGCGACGATGACTTCTATAGGATGAGGTGCCCTCTAATCTGTATCTATGCTATCGAGTTTCACCTGTCAGATAGAGTTGCATGCCAATTTGGAGTGAGACAGCTTTGGCCAACGGCTCCGTTCTTGACTAGCGTTGACTTACAAAGTAAGTGTTTTGCTATTTCAATTCTCGTGATGGTCCATTTCCATTAATTCCTATATAAGATGAAGTAATGGTGACATACGTGCACTTTTAATATGGTGACATGTACATGGATTGAGATGAATGTGCGTGTATGGGCATTTCTTGTTCTCATCATTATGGCAAGTTATAGGACTATGGGTTCAACCCATGTCGTGATCTATTTTCTCTTCTTTCTTTGGAACCCACATGGTAACATTTTCCATAGTGAAGCTTACATATGATGACTTTGTACCTTTCTTGAGAGGCTTACATATGAAACTAACATCTTACGTGACGTGCAGGTTGGATCGTAAGAAGAACAAGAAGATTTTTGATTGGGAGAAGCACCACCAGTACTATATTGAATAATGGGAGCTGTTGCATGACAATGTGTACAAGAACAACGAGACGCACATGAACCGTGAGTACAAGCGCTACCAAGCTTGGTACCAACGTGTGACATATTGTAGGCTGCGGCTACAATGGACAGAAGATGACTACGCCGACATCGAGTCCTCCGATGATGAAAACATGGCGTACGACCAAACTACTCGTGTAGGAAGGAAGGTGGAGGCAGGACCAATCTTGGATAGAGTGGTAGGTCAATTGCCTCATTTTTCTATGTTAAGTTGCATACCAATACATTATGCGTTTGAGGTCTCTATTTTAGCTAGTGGCATCTTCGAGTCGTAGCATCCTTATAATTCAGTACAACATATGGAGTTGAGAAACTAGTCAGGAATTAACTAGTACTCCATACTAGATTAGTAGCGTCCTCATTTTTCAATGTCCACCACAATCTTACTGTGAACTTTGTTGCAGGGCAATACCCTCAAATGCTCGGTTGAAGACATTGAACGCTTTCATCTGAGAGTTAGGGACAACGACATGCGTAGCTTCTTAGACGTAAGATTCAAAATATTCTTTGAAATATATTATTAATACGTTAGATTCTTTCAGTTAACATTATTTTGTACAACAGAGACTGTCACGTCGGCTATGCCGTGCAGCTGCTCGTTGTGGTTGCAGGACAACCATGACATAAGATGTGCACGTTCCTTCCGCAGGCTTAGGTTCTTCTAGCCAAGTACCTACAGGGTCCATAGGCATTTCGTACGAGGATGAGGATGAGGACGAGGACGACGATGAGGTGGACCTGAGGCACTAGGAGCTTGGCCCGTCTCAGCTCCAGGGCGCACCCTCGACTCAGCCTACACAACCTTCAAGCACTAGGCGACACCGTCCACCTAACCCCACCAACGCTCTTGGTCACAAGGGTAAGGATAAGACTAGGAGACAGTGAGGGTTTGTGGTAGATGTTATTATGTAGTATTATGGACTTTGTGGACTTTCATTATGAACTATTATGGACTGTATGGACTATTATTATCGAATATGAACTATTATGGACTATAATTATGGACTGTGTGGATAATTAATATGCTCATGTATATGGTTTCAAATGAATAGGGTATATATTTGTATGTTTGTACATGTTGTATTGATGTTAAATATTCATCTCATATTTGTGTATGGATGGCATCAAAAAATAGGGGAAATTATGGCGAAATTTTCTGCCTAAAGTACGTATTAATCAGCGGCATCAGTTTTTTCGGTTCAAAATAGTGATTGAAGTCTGAAATTGAATAGGCTTTTTAGTCATGGAATCTAGGAGAAATAGCCTTTACAGTGATTTGTCATGTCACCATCGAATAGACTTTTTAGTGTCCTTCGAAATAGTGATTGAAGTCTGAAATCGAATAGTCTTTTTAGTCATGGAATCTAGGCTCTCTAGTGTCCTACGATGTAGGTTTTTCAGTGATTCTGAGTAGACTTTCCAGGAGCATTTACATCACAATACAATGGCTAACAAACCTGCCTCTACCTATATATATGTGTTCTAGGATGCATTGCTAACCAAAAGAAAAATTAAACTAGTATTCGGTTTCGTTAGAGTAGGAATGTCTAGAGGGTCATCTAGAGGAAAGAGTTTCGGGAGTGGGAGAGGAAAGGGGGGGACGAAGGGAACTCCCATTGTGTGGAAGGGGTCTCTTAGGCCTGATTTCTTTGAGCAACCAGTGTATCAGTTTTCCTCCGAGAGCAAGAGTGATTTCACTAAAGAGTGTCCTCTCAGAGGATACGATAACAGGACGGAAGATTGGCCAAAATGCATGCATGATGAGGACTGCTTAGTGTAGATGTTTACCGAGGGGATCGACGGAGGTCGTCGCTTCTTCAAATGCCCACAAGTATAGGTAATTGCTATTATATTTTGTTTGTTAAATGTGTTTCTCCAATACCCTTATAACTCACAGGACATAATTATTGTAGTCTTCCGAGTCCGAAGAAAACTGTGGGTTCACTAGGTGGGTCGATCCTTGACCAATTTATCCACATTAGCAGTACATCTACTACCTGTAGGATCAAATCTTTGATCTACAAAAGGAAGTTAGCAGCGGGTACAAGGAAGACGAAGACGATGACAACAACAATGGTGCAAGTTCACAGGAGGCACTCTGCAATGATTCATATTGCATCTGCCCTAATCACAAGAACAAGAGGTCTCTGTCGTCACCACTGCCACCATTACCACCAACAATGGAAGGCTACCGTGGAGAAGGTGCAACACAATTTGCTATGTGGCCACACTACTAAGATGACCCTATCTTATTCACATGGTACATCCATGTGTTTATTGTTTGATTTAATTACCTAAGGCATGTTAGATTTAGTCGAAGGAACTATGTATTCTTGTTTGGTACATGTTCTCATATGTTATTTCTTATGCTTGTTGTTCGCTTCAATTACTTAAGGCATGTTAGGTTTAGTTTAGGACCTCTGTACCCTAGTTCGGTACATGTTCTCACATGCCATTTCATGTGTTTTGTGTGTTGAATTATATAATGCCCTACTTCATTAGGTTTTATTTACAGCACGTGATCACATTTCACTATGTCCGCAATATTAAACTGAATATTATGACTACAAATAATGAAAACAACTACATAATAAAAGTCTAATACTATGACATATTAAACAACACAATAATACTAGAAGTATGTGCCAACAAACTAAATAATGTAGTACATGACCTAAGCATGCACATACTTAAAGTGCATTACATGACAACACAATAAAAATTCCAACAGTAGACAACATTGTTCATGAATAAACCATAGAATTAGCAAGTAATGGAGACTACTGAGTGTAATGAGGACACTTTCCCTTTCTCAGGGTATTGGGATTCTCCTCCATCGCTGCTTTCGCTCGACGTGCACGCTCAAACTTCTTCTCCCTTTCCTCCTTGTACGCAGCAACACGCCTCCTTTCCTCATCTTCCTTGTGCTCCTTTTTTGCAGCATCCTCTCCGCGTCTCTTCTCCATCATCTTTTTGTCCTCTGCCTCCCGCCGTAACAGTTCTACATCCATTCCTTATCTTCATGTTTGATCTCAGTGTCGATCCACTGCTCAAAATCACAGAGCGGTGGAAGGATCTGCAAAAAATACAATTGTTACAAAATAAAAAATCATGCAAGATGTCATATGACACAAACATTAATTTCTCACCATATTGTTAATGCGGTGCTGACGAAGTGTAGGCTCAAACGAAAAATTAGAACACGTCCAATACCTCTCCCTATACGTATCCTCTTCATCGGACTTGGCTACCTTGCAAGGATCGCCGCAAAAGCACATGGGCACTGGAACACCACTAGGCAGAGGCAATGGGTCGAATACATTTTGGTCATCCGGCCACAACTACAATTTAGCCATTTTCGTTCTAAGAACCGAAAGCAATTAACATTAAACCCTACATCTAGGGTTTTTCATTTGATCCACAACAATGCGTTGAGGTTACCTTTGTTTGGTAGTTTTTCCACGCCTTGGTATTCTATGGTTGTATAATATAAATATTAAAATTACATGAAACCCTAAGTAGTGACGATTTTTAAGTTAAAAAATCTGACTAATATATATCGAATCGATTTGAAAAAAAACTAGGAGAGAGCGAGGATACCTTGCTCTAGAAGATCTACAGATCAAATCAAAGTTTTCAAGGTCCAATATATCGATTCGTGAGGTAGGGCGAAGTGGGGAGAGAAAAACCCAAGAGGGAGGAGGAAGAAGAGGAAGAAAGGTCGGGCAGGAAGGTTGGGCGCTGGGTTAAAACACAAGCTCGACACCATGGATCTCGAGCGCCAATAATCACGGCGTTAAGCTCGACGTCAAGATCCACGACGCCGAGCTTGGCGCCAAGATCTACGGCGTCGAGCTGGCTGCCATGTCAACGCCGCCAACGTGGACCCGACCTAGGCATCAGAATCTATGGCACCAAGTTAAGGGTTTAGATTTTAAAATCATAGGCACGTTCGCTGGTCTAGACCATCCAGACCAGCCGGCCGATCCCCCTCAGTAAACACTATTTATCAATCAGCCGCTACAGTGTTTCTCTCTCACAAAATCAGCCAGTTTTAGCCAAGTTTCAGACCAGCGAACGGGGCCCTTCAGGTGCATATTTATAAAAAAATTAAAAAAAGGCAAAAACATAAAAAAATTGGGCCAAAAGGTTCGGGCTCCCAGCTCGTGTGAGTGCTGCAGGCGGCAGTGCAGCACGGGCGACACGCAAACACGACAGCACTGGACCGCGCTTCCATGCTTCGCTCTGCGCGCGCCCCGACAAGACCCTGACGAGAAGAGAAGAGAGCACGCGGGGAATCGACATCTTTGCAGAAGAGAAGAGAGCACGCGGGCAGGATTCCTTGCGCCCTCGAATCGATGCTCCCAAGTTCAAAAAAAGAAAAGAAAAAAAGAATCGATGCTCCCGCTGTGCACTGCACGGTGGGTCCTACTCCCCTGGTGGCTGGCGCCCTGGCCTGCAGGCTGCAGCGAACCCGTGACTGTGAGGTCGATTCGCGGCGTGGCACGACCTTGATCTGGTCGTCGGGGCTCAAAATCAAAGGCTTGGGAAGTGCTAATCCAGCAGGCCAGGATGCAGTCATCACTCATCAGAATTATAGAGCCTGTTTAGATCATTTCTAAGGTCCCATTTATAGTTTGGGCTCTTTCCTGCAGACAAGATACAGCGTGTGAACTGTGAAGTACTGAACGAGTATGAGAATGAATGTGCCAATAGGATGATTAGTCATTCACTTGATGGTGGCACTGTTCGCTTCTCTTATAATTCATACTTTTCAGCTTTTTTTTCAGCCGAAACAGTGTGTTTCTCTCACAACAAATCAGTCGGAACACAACAAATCAGCCGGAACAGTGATTTCAACTTTTTTTTTTCAGCGAAGCGAACCTCAGGCCCGGTCTCTGCAAATTGACAGTCTTTTTGTTTTTGCCATGAAACCATTTTCGTAGCAATAGAACCTATTGAAACAAAACAATTTGCGTGGTAATTGGGGCTATTATATTGCCACAAAACAATTTTTTGGTAATAGTGCATATAACCACTAGATACATTGCGTTGCAAAATACTCAATGCAACGGAACAAGGTGCGCGACACAATATTTTGCTGCCATGAAAGATTTCTGTGGCATTAACTCCTACTGTCATGAAAACATAAGTATGGTAATAACGTTTTTTAATGAATTCAAATGTGGTAATAAAAGGGTTTTTTTTTGGTAATGGATTCAAATGAGGCCGTATACCTTGTTGCTACAGTTATCCATGACAACACCCATCAACCGTAACACATGATTACATTTCAATAAGCAAGTAATTGCAACAAAATGCAAAGCTGTTGCAACAAAAGTGATTTCACCACTATGTTTTACGTAACACCTACCGACAGAAGTGATTCTACGGCAATCGGTATATGTTGCCAAGTTTTAGGCTCTATTGTGACTACTTCAGGACGTTGCTTTGGGGCATATAAATCATAGTAGCGCCTCTTCATGTCCACACGAGTACGAGAAATGGCCATGGAGACTGCAGCCCAGCCAAAACAGTCCGCTCGGCCCGGCCCATTCATGTCCAGCTTGCTCTTGCTCACATCAAAGATTTTCCGTACGCATGGTGGGCTCTCCCAATCTGCTACTACGTAACGTTACTCGTTACCACGGAGCTCTCGCTGTACCTGGCTGAGAAACAGAAGCATAATATGGCAGCCATGAGCCGGGAAAAACAGAGAGAAAGCATGAGACGAAGATCCAAGCGGTGAAACGGGCAACGCCATCCGAAGTTGCATGGCCCTTGTGCTGGCAGCAGAGGTGCTTCTTTACAGTTTACGCCTGCCTGCCGAGAGCAGCTTCAGCATAAAAGAATCTAGAAAGGTCCTTTTTACGAAGACAGTAATAGTTGTGTAAGAAGAAGAAGAAGCGGAGTGGTAGCTGAACAAGAGGATTCTTGCCATTTGCAGCGGCTATTGCGATAGCATTGAAACACAGGACTCTGAAAAGCAGACGGAGCCAGAACCGAAAGAAAATGCAGGGTTTTCACGGGAGCAAGAGCAAGAAGACCATGCGGCAGCGACAGCGACACCAAGTAGCTTCGGCATGGCAACATGAAGAAATGGAGCGCCCAGAAATCCAAGAAAAAAAACTACAGTATGCGCTATCAAGAATGGAATGGAAACGTCCACGGCGGATGGGTGCTGGCGAAGGAAAGCAGCCCATGGAAATCATCGGACTGGATGGAATAGGAAAGTACGCAGCGCAGAGACGCGTTACGAGTTTCCAGTTCGTCCAATCCGACGAACTCCCAGGAGCTCTGCTCCCGTCGCCACCCCTCCGTGCCTCCCTCAGTCCCTCAAGTCCGCTTGGCTTGCAATGGCCAACAGCGAAGGCAGGCTTGCTATTATATACTCCCTCCATCTTGTAAGTCATTCCAAAAATCTTGGAGAGTCAAATTTTTTCAAGTTTGATCAAATTTATATAATAAAATAATAATATTTATCATACCAAGTAAGTATCATTAGATTCTTCATTAGTTATATTTTCATATTATACCTATTTGATGTCATCAATTTTGTGTTTCTCTCTATAATTTTAGTCAAATTTGAAAAAGTTTGACTCTCCAAGATTTTTTGAATGACTTACAATTTAAGATGGAGGGAGTAGAAAGGTTTGGGAAGTGGGATCCAAAACCAACAGTTATTACTCCCTCCATCAAATAATAATCTAATAGCATGGAGTACAAAGTATACCTATTAGTACATTTTTATATGTATTTATTAGTGAGTATTTAGAGAAGTAGTACACATATTAAAAATGGCATGCGCATTTCTTTTGAGGCGAAGGGAGTACAAAGTGCGCATAATAAAACATTTGTCCAAAGCAGAAATAGTTATTCTAAAATAGTGCTGGTTTAAATGTTTTAATTTCAATCTAATTTAGTAAAATAATGATAATATTCAAAATATTATTAGAATCATTATAAAATGTATTTTATAATTTCTATAGAATTTAAAATATTTTGACTCTAACTTATTTTTACTTCTCACTTTTTAAAAAGTCATTTAAAATTTTCATCAAAGTTCTATTAATAATACTTATATTTATGAAACAAAATAGTATGTGTTATTGTTGGGGGATCAACCTCAAACAACGCAATCCCCCAAGTCCATTAATAAGTTTTCAGCTAACATGTTATCAAAGCGGCAATTTGTTCATGTTTGTTCAAGGACTTCGCTTAAACACTCAATGAAGGAGGACCTTGGTAGATGACCGACAAGATCCTAATAACCAAGCCAAAGATGAGAAGACAAGGTTGAGGACATGGACCCAAGGTAATCAACCCACTTTGGGGTGAAGCGAGAAGCCAAAGTCAACATGAGAAAAGCCCACGAAGATTCATTCCAACCCGAAGGGTCACTTCACAAGATGAAGCTAGAAGAAGGACTATGAATGTTTCTTTATTTGTGTAGGAGTATAATGACTAAGTTGTCCTTAACTGTAATGAAGGCAATACCTAAATGTAATAGCGACATCAGGGTTAAAGAGGGGATTGTATAAGGAGCATCGAAGACTCCCCACTATAAATACCTTGTGACATGTACTTTTTTCGACATGAAATCCTTATTCAATAGAGTAGAATCCGCTCTGTGATGCTTGCATGGATATTCACCAACGCCCATTAGCTCTGTTCGTTTGGGCTGGTTTGGCTTATAAGCCATGGCTGAAAGTATTGTTGGTTGATTTGGTGTGAGAGAAAAATACTGTTCGTTGGCTGATAAGTCATGATTTATAAGTCAAATACGACCAAGCGAATAGGCTGATCGTTTGTGTATGCTTGAGAGACTTCACGACCATAGGGACTCAATGGCTCGACAAACAAAGAAAATACAACAAAATAATGAAAACAATGATGACAACCCCCAAGAACCAACGAAGTACAAAATGACACCCAAACAAGGCAAGGACCACCGGAACGAGGCAGTTCCGAAAAGCAATCCAAAAGCGAAATAACAGAAGAGACTCAAAGAACTACGAGACCAGCTTCAAAAAGAACTTTGAAGAGTTCAGAGCCAAGGCTAGGGAGAAATCACTCAAATAAAGAATAGAAGAAGCAGAAGCGTCACTTATTCTCTCCATCACTTATTTTAAAAATAGTGCTGATTTAAATGACATAAACTTCAATCTAATTTATTAAAATTACATTAATATTTGAAATATTAGATAAATATTATTAGAATCATTATAATATTTCTAGAATTTAAAATAACTTGACTCTAGCTTATTCTCTCCATCCATAAAAGATATACTCAATTATTAAAATTACATTAATCGATGGTCGGGTGTCTCCCCAGGTGGCTGGTGCCCTGCTCGCTGCAGAGCAGCGAGCCGGTGACCCTGAGGTCGATTCGCGGCGTGGCACGTCCTTGGTCCGGTCGTCAGGGCTCAAAATCGACGGTTTGAGAAGATGAGAAGTGCTAATCCAGATCAGTTTGTAGTCCATCTCCCTCCGTCAAATAAAAAAGTGGCACATCTTGCCTCTCAAAAAAACCAAATAATTTTAAGAGTGACAAAGTATATAAAAAATAATCATATATGATATACAACAAGAAATATCACCAGATGAAATTTATTTAGAGATACATTCTTTGATCAAATTTTAAAAGATTTGACTACTCAAAAAGCAAGATGTGCACTTAGTATATTTAAAAGGAGGGAGTACACCACTTCTAAAGCCCCATTTAGTACGGTATGGCTCAAAATGGCTTGGGCATCCTGTACTAGACAAGATACAAAAGGAAAATGGCTTTATTAATTCTAATTTATTTCATTGTGAAAGTGATTCTAATTTATTTCGAAAAGAGAAACAAATGTGGATTGAATCCAAGGTGGTAGCGCTCGCGTCCGTAGTGGCTCATAAACCAAAGCGCTGCGCCCTACCCCTACGCCACGCACAACTGTTCATTCAATTGTCATTACCGACTTGAGGAGACTTGACGCAACCCATATCCTGCGCCTGTTGCGCTGATGCGTGTACCACTTGTACCTGTAACAGCATGTGTGTGTGCCGAGGCTGTCACGTTGTGCCTTGCTGACTCCTCACCTTAGACTATCTCCAACGGCTCATGCAAAAGGTGACGCATATCTAAAATCGATCATGCATGGTGTTTTTACCGACTCCAACAGACGACGCAATCGGAGCATGCATTTTGGGGACGAGGTCGACCGGCAGGCATATTTGCGTCGTCCTTCTCCAAGACGCAAATCTTCCGCGGCAGCCACCGCCTTCGTCCTCTTCCCGCAGCTCCTCGCCCTCGCCAAGCTCAACTCCGGAGCCGGCGTGGGGGCCGCCACCGCCTTCGTCACAGACAGTGGTGGAGCCCGCGCCGCCGCCGTGGTGGTGGAGACCACGCCACCGCCGTGGGAGCCCTACGCAGCGCAGGAGATCCGCACCGCCCGCCCAGCCGCGACGGCCCCCGCACTAGATCCACCGCGAGGGCGTGCGCCACCGATGCCTGGAGCCGCGTGGGAGATGGCCGCCGCCGCCAGGCGCGCGCGGGCCCCTGCCGCCGGGCACGTGGCCGACAGCCGGGCGGGCACATCTCCAGCAGGGGCCGGGCGGGCTCATCTCTGCCGAGCCCTCGCCGCCACCGGCTCCTCCGCCGGCGGGCGCATCTCCACCGGGAGAGGTGGACGGAGGGAGAGAGAGAGAGAGTGGAGGAAGAGAGAGAGTGGAGGGAGATGAGAACCGCCGCCGCCGCTGCCTTCTTCTGAGAGAAAAGGGAGGAGGGCTGTTGGAGAAGGATGGATTTGGGTTGGGGACGTATTTACTGTGCATGACCGATTTCTAGGTATAGGTCGCTGATTTAGGTATCGGTGGTCGAAGATAGTCTTAACGGAGGCCGGGCATACTACTCTTGCCACGAGACGGTGGTAGCGCACTACTCCTACTCTTGTACCCACTGGCGGAGCCAAGGGGGGGCTGGCAAGGGCCATGCTCCCCCCCCCAATGTTTCACAACAACAAAAAATAGTAGTATGACTTAATATTTTTTATTTATATTAAGAGGGAGATTATATAAAATTTTGTCATATATACCTATTAATATCTTCTATATAATATAATTATACAAAACACAACTAGATAATAAAATTATCGCAATGAAAAAGATGAGCCGGCTCCCCCTAAGTATAATTCCTGACAGCCGGCCCCTTTGAGTATAAATCTGGCTCCGCCACTGCTTGTACCTGTAACGTCGACGCGGCCTGTCCACGTTGAGCCTGTGCAGGCCGGTACAGGTTAGTCTTCTCCGGCTTACAGATCATTTTCTTTTCACGTGCGTATCTTATGTCTGTTTCATGGTCAGAAATAATATATTTTAAATTTTATAAAATTGTGAAAACTTTAAACCATGTCCGATATTGCTCCAAGTCAAACAGATAAACTGAACTGCACTTTAATCTTTATCGCAAGGGGTAAAATGAGCATTTTACACCTCACTTAGCACCGTTAAGTGGCTACAACTAACGGAACGGCGGTGCAAGTGAAAAGAGTTTTCTAACCTCATCGGTAAATTCTAAAAAAAAAGAGGCTACCAAAGAAAGACATTTTTTCTAGAGCCACACGGGTAATTCTCTCATCTCTTTATAATTAAAACTAAACTCAGCAAATCTGTTAACGTGTCATTAGTACTAATACTAAATTAGATAAAACTCTTTTAAAACTCTCATGGATACTAACCAAAATATTATTTAAAAAAACGATTAAATAAATTATAAAAAATTTAGGCCAAAGGTCCAGGTCCCCGTGCGCCTGAGTGCTGCAGGCATCAGCACCGCTTCCGAGATTTGCTCCGCGCTGGTATCTTTGTAATCTCCGTAGAAGACGGGAGCAAATTAATATCTGCAAAAGTGTAATTATGCCCACTCTTAATTACACTTTTGCAAATCCCTCGCTCCTGGTATCTTTACACTTGATAATCTCCGTAGAAGACAGCACGGGCGCACAGGATTGCTTGGCCCCTTGCGCCCTCCAATCGATGCTCCCGCTGCGCACTGCACGGTGGTCCTACTGCCCTGGTGGCTGGCGCCCTGGCGCTACCGCGACCCCGTGACCGTGAGGTCGATTCGCGGCGTGACAACTGACACGTCTTGTTCCGGTCATCAGGGTTCCAAATCGACGGCTTGGGAGGTGCTAATCCATGCCTGTTTGCAGTCATCAGAATTACTCAACCTCTTTCGCCTGTTCGGTTGACTCGATTCGTTTCGTTGCTGGTTCGTAAAAAAGTATTATTGGCTAATTTGTATAAGAGAAAAATGCTATTCCAACTAGAAATTTACGATTGTTTATAATAAGCCACAACCAAACGATCATGCTCTTAGATTAGGCTGTTAGTGTCGCCGCCAAAGTTTCACTAAGGTGTACTATGGCATTCAAGGAAAGGATCCGGCAGGCGGCAGCGCTCTCCGTCTGACGTCTGTAGATGGAACGGTAATTCCTTTTCTTTTAACATGGAACGGTAATTCTAGTGGCTCTTAAACCAAAGCGCTGTGCCCTTAGCTGCCTTGCCTGGATCGGTCCTTGCTTTAACCTCAGACTAAGAGCATTTCCAAAGGATTCTCTATTTCCTTCTTAAATGTTAGAAATAGAGATTTTAGTAAAAAATTATTCTCCAAAAACTTATTTAAATGGTTATTTAAATATAACCATCTTCTATTCTAAATTTTTACGCTATCAAAAATAGAAGATGAGAATAGCTCTCTAGACTACGTACAAGATATAAAAAAATTATTAAAAAATAAAAAAAATATAAAAAATAATTTTTATATAAATAATTATTTAAATAATAATTTAGAGAGCGAGATTTAAAAAAGACTTTTGGAAATGCTCTAGCCCTGCACCCATTTGCAAAGACACGATTTGACCGTTCACAACACACGCAGACGCATGCACAAGTACTATGAGGCATACACACGGCCACCAAAGAGAGCCCAAGACGCGGCTTTCCATGTTGCGTGCGCCGCATGCATGCATGCACTTCACAGGAACGGCTGTGCCACCAGCCCAAAGCCCCAAACGCGGCTGAACATGCTGCATGCGCCCCGTGCCATATCGTTTCAGCCGATGATTATTGCGGCCGATAACCAGACTGATACTATTTTATTACAAGAGAAAACTATGTAACACAGTTTAGGACAGTCCCAATAGAAAAAATTGATGTGGTTTTCATAGCACAGAAAATCATCTATAGAATCTATCTTCCACAGTGGAGTTGTCTTTATGTAATAATTATTTTATCTTTCTCTCTCCCAACTCTATCTTCTTCCTCCAATAAGAGTGTGGCACGAGCCTAAAAACTGGTGGTTTCTCCCTAATGGCGATTTCATGGTTTCTTGGTGTATTGAGTCAAGAGAAGACCTGATTTCTTCATGAGGAAACCATTTCTATGATTTTTGCTCTCTTTCTTTATTAATTACGTTGCCATGTCAATATTTTACCTACGTGATAAGTCATTTAATGAGAATAAAAATAATCATCAATACACCATTAAGACTGCCTTATAAATTTAAACAAACAAGGCCGCGCATGCAGCTGGAAACAAGGAAGACATCACATAGCGACGACAGCATTCGGCTTGGACGCCTCCATAAATCCATAGCATGTTCGGGAGGCCGTATCGTATCGTGGATTATTTATTGCTGATTGGTTTGGTGTGAGAGAAAAACACTGTTCCCGGCTGAAAATTTACGATCGTTTACGAGCAAGCGAAACAGCTGCCAGAACATAGGTAGCTTCTCCTCATCCCAACACCTTTCTCGCTCGTCTCCTCGCGTCCGACTCTTTCTTCCTCGCCTCCAACCTGGCGCGCCGCTTGGTGAGCGAGCTCTTGCTACCCAGCATTTGGTGGTTGAGATTGCTAACTCGCTCGCCAGGCAGTGGGCCGGCAAGAAACCGAGGGCTTAAGGTAGGAACCCAGCGTTCTTGTGTGGCTTCTTGCCGATAACTAGGGTGTGTTTGGTTCGAGGACAATGGTGAATGGGATATGACTATTTATTAATTTTGGATATGGATATCTATATTGTCTGTTTGGTTGGATGAATAAGACGAGTTATTTTTCTGTTTGTTTGGATAGATGAGATTACATGGATGAGAATACTTGATTAATTATATCTATTATTTTAAAAATAATAACAATTAATTATACCATAATAAATATACACCGACACTAATCTTATTATTATAATCACTAATTAAAAATAAAATATGTTAATTAGCACTATACTACTCTAATTGTTACACAAAATATGCGATAATCAATATGTGGATATCCTCATCCGCCAAATTTTTTAGACCAAGATATCTAGCATCTACCCAGAATATTTCCTATCATAGATATCTAGATTCAACTTGTCCATCTAACCACACCCTGTATCCATGGATATCTATGTCCCATGGAACGAAACACACCCTAAATGAAGCTACGTGGTTATCTGTCATTATGAAAACTGCAGGTTGTCAACTAACATCACTAAATAACTATTATTTTTGGATTCCGTGCAGTAAGTTTGACTAGAATTATAGAAAATACGTAGTATCTCTAAACAAATTTATTATGAAAATAGAATCAAGCATCTATTTAATGATATTAATTTTGTATCGTAAATATTAATATTTTTTATATATCTTGAGTCAAAGTTTCTCGAAAAGTGTAAACAATAGTTATTTAGGGACGTAGAAAATAGTACCTTGCTAGATACAAGTTATGCTGTGAACCGTAAAGCTGATCATGCATAAAAATCTTCTGCAATTTTGAAATTAGCATTCTGGTTTTGATTTAGAATACATGTACGTACTCCGTAGAATTTAGCAGTAGCAGGTTCACTACAATTTTCTGTAGCTACAATTTTCTTGTGTAGGGCTACGATGGCGTATGGAGCTGCCATGTTGATCTACCTGCCTGAACTCCTATCTGCTACTCCCTCCTTCCCGGGCTACTCCTGGTCGTCCTGGCTGCTGTCGGACACGGGGTCCGCCTCCTAGCCGCGTCTGCCGCCGGCCTGCCTGACTCCCGCAGCGGCGCCGCCCTGGCCGCCATCGGGCACGGTTCCGGCACCCCTGGCCTTCCTGGACGCTGCCGAACGCGGGATCCGAGACCCCTGGCTGTCCTGGCTGCCGCAGGTCGCGGAGTGCAGCCTGCCTTGGCTGTTGACGGGCGTCGATCGGAGGATCTGGAACTTCCACGGGGAACAGGGAGGAGGGAGGTGCGGCGACGACGACGCAGGACCAAAGTAACGCGTGAACCCGTAAAACGAGTGAACAGGAACTTCTCGATCCTCCCTCGTTTTTTTTTTAAAGCGTACATGTATCTACTTTAATCCACGTGTATTGTAGTAGATTGAAATAGAACTTATGTTAATTTCATATCAATCCATTTTAACACACGAGGATTAAAACGAATACATACACATCTAAATAAGACCTAACTTGTTTTCATATTTTCTTGGGCCCACACGTAGCTAACTTGTGGCTGGTAACGCTGCAGCACTACAACACGTAGGGAGCAGCGGATGTTGTACTCTATGTATGCATGTTAATTTGGGACAAAACTAAAATGATAGATGTGAAAATATCACGGTGTTTTGCCTTTTTATTTCCCATATTCTAAGATATACATATGATATGATATTCACGTAGTATACATATGATATTATATAACATATTTTGTGATATTCATGTAATATAAATGATGTTCTATGATTATTTTTTGAGTATTTACATTGTCCTCGTAAAATGTTTTATGGTATGTTTTAGGATATTCAATTAGTACCCCATACGTTGTACTCTTGTATTTTTCACAAATATTATAATACAAATCATATGAACTTATTTTTCACAAATATTATAATACAAATATTATTCTCATAAACCGAGAGAACATTTTCCTTATATATGCGGAACATTGTTTTCTAAATCTAGAACATCACATCTATTACTAAAAGAAAAATATTCTATCATTGTAAGACAAAAAATGTTCGCTAACAAAATTTTATCTAAATATGACCATATGGGGTCATGTTTTGAAGGATTTATTGCAACAAACGTGATGCTATAATTGAAATTTAACTTGGATGCTCGATTTAGCAGCTACTGCTTTTTCAAAACTTCATGCAAATGCTTACGTAAGCATATTCTCTTTTACAAACCAGCCTGCACATGCATGTTGAGGAGCGGATCAAAGCAACAGTATGATTAAATGGGCTATATTTAGGCCCATTATAATATATTCGAGTTCAATAGCACTAATCAGTCGTTCCCTAAAAAAACGTAGCACTAATCAGTCAGCAATCACGTAAAAGTCTATATGCTGGCGCGTGGCTATCGTCCGGCCGCCCAGACTGTAACAACCCCTTTCGTCCCAAAAATAATGCAAGTCTTTCTTGTTGAGGAGTTAAACAAAATTATACTTATAACTTTGACAAATAACAATTATGATCCACAATAGAAATCATTATCAATTACGAAATATATTTTCATAGTAAATCTATTTAGAATTTACTATTTAGAAACATAAATATTGTTATTTTTTTCAAACTTGGCCATATTTGAAATTTGTAAATTTTCATCTGAATTAAACAAAAATAACTTTGAATCTCAACTTACAATAAAGTATATCATAACATGTATTATGCATGTACGAAGTCTAAAAATTTTATGAAGTTGAAAGGTGTATTTATTTGCACCTTTTTTATAAATCTGCACAAAATGTCCACACGCACCTGCCTCTCGGCGTTGTCTGCTTGGAAGTGCTATTTTGTTTCTTCCGCCTTTCACCATTAGAATTGATTAATTAGCAGTCAGCCGTTTGACCGGATTATTGGTATCGTAGCGTAGCGGAGACCATCAACATCAATCCAAATTGTGTACGGCATTGCAAGGAACCTGCATGGCAATTGGGATCTATAGCTAGCATTACAAAAGGCCAGCCGGCAACACTACTGGAAACCCGCACTTTGTCGAGTACCCTTTGCCGAGTGCAGCACTCGGTAAAGGGTACTCGGCAAAGAATTAATCGGCAAAGAAGCTTTTGACCTACGAGCAATGTTGTTCGTAACAATCAATGATTGGCCTGCTTTAAGTAATCTTTCAGGTCAGACAAACAAAGGATATAATGCATGCACACATTGTTTTGATGACCTTGACAGTATATATTTGAAAAGATGTCGAAAGGTCGTGTACCTTAGCCATCGTCGATTCCTTCCTTTGAATCACCAAGTAAGAAAGAAAGGGAAGCATTTTAAAGGTAAGCCAGACCACCGGAAGAAGCCTCATAACCGAACCGGGAAAGATGTACCCGCAATGGTTAAGGATGTGAAAGTAGTATTTGGAAAGGGATAAGGCAGTGCCCCGATTGGCGTTCCCGAATCACGACACGAGGGGAGACTCAGTGGTAAAGGAACTTTAGGGAAGAAAACATATATCGGCATGGAAGATGATTATTTCAATAATGCACACTACACAGTTCTTCAGAACTCGTCATTGGTGCATCCGTACATCGAGATACATAAGGAGTTCTTACGATCCAAGTTTCCAGGGAAGACTGAAGCTTGGATTAGGCGTCAGCACATGGAAAGTTTCAGCGGTTGATTGCGAAAAGAATGTCAAGGCGATGACAATATTGATGAGCAACTGTATTTGTTGGCTAGGCAGCCATCGTGGCATATCCTCACATATCAAGGGTACGAGATAAATGGGAATACATTTTACACAGTTGTCCAAGATAAAAGGAGCACCAATCAAAATAGTGGTGTTCGCATAGATGGCACAGATCCAAATGGGAATATACAAATATATTATGGCCGCATAGAAGAGATATGGGAACTAGACTACGCACCTAATTTTAAAGTCCCTTTGTTTCGGTGCCAATGGGTGAAGCTGACCGGAGGAGGGATAACAGTCGACAAAGAGTATGGAACGACAACAGTGGACCTCAATAATATTGGGTACAAAGAGGGACCATTCGTCCTTGCTGCCGATGTAAGTCAGGTGTTCTATGTGAAAGACATGTCTACAAAATCAAAGAGAGGAAAAAACGAAGACATCAACTCAATGATCAATGAGCCAAAGCTCCACATAATTCTTTCTGAGAAAATAAATATAGTGGGAATTAAAGACAAGTCAGACATGTCAAAAGATTACGAAAGAAATGTCTGAATTCCACCCTTCATAGTGAAGAAAGATCCAAGCATCATGTTAAATGATGAAGACACTCCATGGTTACGACAAGATCATAACCAAGGGTCATACGTCAAGAAGAAATTCATTGTTGTGCCCGCATGATACAACGATGCATGTTTAATATATTATGTTTTAGAGACGGATATTATGCAATATGTTATGACTTCACAATTGTAGATCTTGCTGAGATGATCAAACTTGGTATTCAGAGTTTTTTCATCTGAGGTCATTTAGTGTCTCATTTGAGCAAGTTTGACCAAGTCAAATTTGGTCAAATAAAAAATAACACTTTGACTCTAGTATTATGAACTCTAAATGACTTCAAATTGAAAAGTTTTGAATACCAAGTTTATTAAACTCATCAATATCTACAATTGTTGTTTTGGTCAACTTTCCATTTGAGAAAGTTTGGATGGTTCAAATTTGTGATTTTTAAATTTCGACGCCTATAAACTAGTTTTCGAGACCCTAGATTGTCTCAAATTGAAAAGTTTTGAATACCAAGTTTGTTCATCTCATAAATATCTACAATCCTTATATAGGTCATTTTTTCATTTGAGAAAGCTTGAATAAAATATAGATTAAATTTCACAAGTGTGTGACATAGTTTTAGAAAGTCTATATGAGATTCAAGAAGTTGTGACTAGTGTTTGATAAAAATTTCTCAAATGGGAAAATGAGCTATGTAACAATTATAGATCTTGCTGATATGATCAAACTTGGTATTCAGAGTTTTTTCATCTGAGGTCATTTAGTGTCTCATTTGAGCAAGTTTGACCAAGTCAAATTTGGTCAAATGAAAAAACAACACTTTGACTCTAGTATTATGAACTCTAAATTACTTTTAATTGAAAAGTTTTTAATACCAAGTTTGTTAAACTCAAAAATATCTACAATTGTTGTTTTGGTCAACTTTCCATTTGAGAAAGTTTGGACAGTTCAAATTTGTGATTTTTAAATTTTGACGCCTACAAACTAGTTTTCGGGACCCTAGATTGTCTCAAATTGAAAAGTTTTGAATACCAAGTTTGTTCATCTCATCAATATCTACAATCCTTATATAGGCCATTTTTTTATTTGAGAAAGCTTGAACAAAATATAGTTTAAATTTTCACAAATGTGTGACATAGTTTTAGAAAGTCTATGAGATTCAAGAAGTTGTGACTAGTGTTTGATAAAAATTTCTCAAATGAGAAAATGAGCTAAGTAACAATTGTAGATCTTACTGATATGATCAAACTTGGTATTCAGAGTTTTTTCATCTGAGGTCATTTAGTGTCTCATTTGAGCAAGTTTGACCAAGTCAAATTTGGTCAAATGAAAAAACAACACTTTGACTCTAGTATTATGAACTCTAAATTACTTTTAATTGAAAAGTTTTGAATACCAAGTTTGATAAACTCAAAAAGATATACAATTATTGTTTTGGTCAACTTTCCATTTGATAAAGTTTGGACGGTTCAAATTTGTGATTTTTAAATTTCGACGCCTATAAACTAGTTTTCGGGACCCTAGATTGTCTCAAATTGAAAAGTTTTGAATACCAAGTTTGTTAAGCTCATCAATATCTACAATCCTTATATAGGCCATTTTTCATTTGAGAAAGCTTGAACAAAATATAGTTCAAATTTCACAGGTGTGTGACATAGTTTTAGAAAGTCTATGAGATTCAAGAAGTTGTGACTAGTGTTTGATAAAAATTTCTCAAATGGGAAAATAATCTATGTAACAATTGTAGATCTTACTGAGATGATCAAACTTGATATTCAGAGTTTTTTGATCTGAGGTCATTTAGTGTCTCATTTGAGCAAGTTTGATCAAATCAAATTTGGTCAAATGAAAAAACAACACTTTGACTCTAGTATTATGAACTCTAAATTACTTTTAATTGAAAAGTTTTGAATACCAAGTTTGTTAAACTCAAAAAGATCTACAATTGTTGTTTTGGTCGACTTTCCATTTGAGAAAGTTTGGACGGTTCAAATTTGTGATTTTTAAATTTCGATGCCTACAAACTAGTTTTCGAAACCCTAGATTGTCTCAAATTGAAAAGTTTTGAATACCAAGTTTGTTAAGCTCATCAATATATACAATCCTTATATAGGCCATTTTTTCATTTGAAAAAGTTGTAGAACAAAAAATACTACATTTTCTTTATTTTTATAGGTTCAACAAAAATATCCTGTCAATTTTGGTCAAAAACCGAGAAAAAATTGAAACATTGACGTTACAATAATGTGATAATAAATTTCCTATCGAATAGTATTAGTTTTATTAATTTTAAGTTACAAATATATTTTTGCATTAACAAAATACTTAGTATTAGTAACATTTATATTCTATATTCATAAAAGAAATTAAAAACTTTAGTTACAAAATTTTCCTATTTACAATAAATAATTAGTTAATCAATAGTATTTTTTAAAATAAATATTGCAAAGTATTGAAGTTGCTATGGAATTAATTGATTAACCTAGTATTAAACAAAATCAAAATCCCAAGCCTTTCCAATTACGTTGGAGGGTTGCCAAAATTTTCAGGCCTTCAGTCCCGGCCCAGGCCAAGAACCGGGACTAAAGGGTTGGCGGTAATTTCGGTGCTCGCCCAAAAATACCTTTAGTCCCGGCTGGTAACACCAATAGAGGACTAAAAGCCTTTAGTCCCGGCTTGTAAGGTGAGTCGGGACTAAAGGGTTGGACCTTTAGTCTCGGTTAGTCTTACCAGCCGGGACTAAATATCCTTTAGTCCCGGCTGGTGTTACCAGCCGGGACTAAAGGGTCCCGGCCTATATATATCGAACGTCTGTTCTGTTCATCTTCGATCTCACCTCTCAGCCCCGTCCGGCCGCGCCATCCGCCGTCGTCGAGCTCGTCTCTTGCCGCACCGCCGTCGTCGTCTACCCTCGTCCGGCCGCGCCATTCTCCCGGCCCACATCGCGCGCCGCATCCCGTCTCCGCCGCCGCACCCGACCCCACCCTCCGTCGTCGACACTTCCCGCGCGCCCACCGTACCCTCCATCGAACTCTCGTCTACTGCTCTCGATCAGCTATGTATTTTAGATTTTTTTACAAAGTCTCGGCCGTATGTTAGATTAAAATGTATTAAATTTTAATTAGTAGTTTATTGTTAGTTTTTTAGTTATTTTTTAGATAGTTTTTGATATATGTTAGATTTAAATGTATTAAAATTTAATTAGTATTTTATTTAGATAGTTTTTTAGATAGTTTTTTATTATAGTTTTTGATATATGTTAGATTAAAATGTATTATCTATTACTAGTTTATCTAATTTCATGTTAGATTTATTTAATTGGATTTAGTAATTATATATTCTATCTCTCTATATATATCTAGGGAGAGATTCTATATATATACATATGTACTTAATTATTTCTATATGTATATATACATGTACTTATTTTCATGTGTTGAGAGAGAGAGAAAATTATATCTAGAGAGACATTCTATGTGTTATCACATGCATATCTAGAGATATAGACATATGCACTTATTTCTATATGTTGAGAGAGAGAGAAAATATATTGTATCATTCTATGTGTATATATATACATGTACTTATTTCCATGTTTTTGGATCGAAAGTGTTTTTGATTCGATTCCAAAGCCTATACCTTATTATTGTTTATCCTTATGAAACATTATGTGTTATTATATTTAATTGGATTTAGTAATTCTATATGTGTTATCACATGTACTTATGTTATGTACCATAATAATTCTATCTATGTGTTATCTTGAAGATACAAATGGCTGCTCCGGATGATAACTTGAGTGATGACATAATGGCGGATATTATCAACGCCGGCACCAATGTGGATGTAGATGACACGAGTCAGTACTTTGCTGATTATGAGGATATCCTGAATATGCCGGTGGTTGAAGATCAACAAATTGTCGCGCAAGAAAATACTGGCGAGGTATATTCGATTATCTATCATCTCTTATAGATGCATGCGTACGTATATTTGTTGTTAATCGTTGTGTTTCTACTCATGTAGCCGGTCTCTGGATCTACATCAACCACCGACAAAAGTAGGAAAGTCCGAGGGCCAAAAAAGCCATTAGAGGGCCGTTTCATAATATCAGAATTTGACACCGACACCGGCAAACCATTGGGACCACATGCTCAGACATATGTCAATCAATGTGGGTTCATTGTAAGGGATATGATCCCAGTTAGTGCTCGTGAATGGAAGCAGAAGATATCCGCTCCTAATGTTAGTTTTGTATCTGATCGTGACAAGAACCTAGCTTGGAGAGATATCACTCAGCATTTCACATTACAAGCAGATGATGCTTTGAAGGAGCTAGTGAGGGATTGGACAATGAAGAAGATGGCAACATTGTTCCAGGGTTGGAAGAAGACATTGTATAAAAAGTTTATCTTGAAGAATACTACGCTGGATTTCAATGCTAAGGCATTTGTCAAGTTGGAGTCCCATTGGGATGCCTTCGTAGTATACAAGACATCTCAAGACAGTGAGGAACATGTGATGAGAAATCGGCAGAATGCCCGACAGAAGCAATACCATCATCGCATGGGATCAGGTGGTTATAGGAGTGCTATTCCCAAGTGGCAGAACCTAGAAGCAGAGATTACTGCCAAGGGAATCATACTTGAAATAATAGAGAAGAACTGGCCTCAACGCGTGAAGAATTGGTTCTACGCTCATAGGGGAAGCCTAGACCCAGACACTGGCAAGCTAATTTTCGGCAAAAAAATTGAGAGAGCAACACAGAGACTAGCTCGTGCTTGGAAAGAAGCTGATAGTGGTGTTTTCAAGCCCAACAGAGAGAAGGATGAATTGACATATACCCTAGAGAATCTCAAACACGGTGGTTGAACAAGAGGCTATGGGGCGGTTCCGTGGCTACACGCATTCCCAGCAGACAAGGATACCTACAGAAGCCGCTAGAGAAAGAAGGATGAGGAGGCAGAACGAATCCGTGCATTGGAGCAATTTGTTGATGAGTCACGACAAGCATTGCTTGAATCATGTGAACGAGAAAAATCTCTTGAGGCAAGAATGCAGGAGGAGATCAAGAGGCAAGTGCAGCTAGCAATGAGTCAAATGCAATCGCAATCAACGCCGGGAGTCATCATTAGCCCCGTTGGTCAGATGAAAAGCAGTTGTGCTTCCACGGAGCTGCCAATTATTCAAGATGACGCTGGGTTGCGCTTCCCTGTTGATGACATTACCAAGCCTCTAACAACATGTGAGCTGCAATGGGGGAGAGATTGTACAAAGATATACCTTTGCATCAATAAGAAGCATACCTTTTATGGAAATTGATGACAAATGAGTAGAGATTGTACAAAGATATGAAAGCTTGATTGAATGGGGGAGAAATTGGACATGGAGAGATGAGATATAAAAGAAATAGAGGTTGGACATGGACAAAGAGGGAGCAACATTGAAGAAAAGAGATGGATCAAAATTCTTGGACAAGAGAAGCACACAAGTAGGGGGAGCAAGCTCATAAACTTTGATTGATTGCATTTGATATGTGCATAATCATGTGCTTGCTTGCATTGCATAAGTTTTCAAATTCAATATGCATGCTTGTGTGGTGTATGCTAGTTATAGAACTTGAATGATGATTTGATAACTAGCATGCATAGGATGATAGCTAGACACTTGGTATATTCTTTAAGTAATGCTAGTACCTTGATTTTAATGTTGATCTCATGAGGTATCTAGTGCTTTTATTTCCAAGTGATATCTAGCTAACCATGGTGCTAAGGATGAACTTAAAGGTGCAACTACGATTGGTACACGCTTCAAAGGTTTATTCTATACACCTTAGCATCATTTTGTAGTATTTACTCTCCCATAATTTCAATCTATGCATATGTGCAAGCTTCAAATTAAATACACTAGGACATATGTAGGGGGAGCTAATACTACCATTTCGGGTTTGTGGTACTTGTCCAAAATCATTTTCACATGGTAAAATTGCTTGGGCAAGCAACATGAATCCAAAAGAGCTTAATTTCCATATCTTTGTAGAGTTGTCATCAATTACCAAAAAGGGGAAGATTGAAAGGTCCTTGTTGGTTTTGGTAATTGAGTGACAACTTAGGTGGACTAATTGTGTTTATGTGAGATACACAGGTGATTAGTCCACAGGTACATGTGTATGAGCAACATATACCATGGAGGTGAAAATAGCTTGGAGATGTTGCAAAGCTCACACATGTGATGATGAAGGAGCTTATTGCACATGAGACATGACATTGAGTCATGTGATCAAGGTGGAGAAGATCAAGACAAGACTTGGCTTGATGGACCGGTTGCAAGCGTGAAGGGCAAGTCAAAGGCTTTGGAGTGATGGACCGCGTGGCGGTGAAGCTTGAGCAAGACTTGGCGCCGATGGACGATGGCAATGGTGAAGAGCAAGTGGAGTCAAGATCGATGAACCAATATGATCATGTGATGATATGAAGTGGATCATATCATTGTTGATCATGTTGGTGCATGTGTTGCATCGACATTGAAGGAGATGGAATGGAATGCGCAAGGCAAAGGTATAACCTAGGGCATTTCATTTCACCGGTCATAGGTGTGTAGAGAAGTTTATGACCGGGTTTAGGATAGATGGCCGTACTATCAAGAGGGGCAAACTTGTTTGCATATCGGTCATCTAGTGCCACTCGAGTGATCTAACTTTGCATTGTCGCTAGGATCGAGTGGCGTGGCAAGTTGAGTGGCTAACATCCTTTGGGAAATGATTGTGAAAATGCTAACACACATACACATGGTGGTGTACACTTGGTGGTGTTGGCACATTTACAAAGGAGGTGGTGTTTGCAGGGGTGACACTTGGTGGTGTCGGCGCTTTCGGGAAAATAGAATGCCTGTTTTCTATTGCGCCGGATGCAAGTTCTTGTGGTTAGCACATTAGAGCAAGGGTGATGAAGTTAGAAGTAAAAACGAGTTAGTCGCTGAAGATCTTTGGCGTCGATCAACCTGACCGGACGCTGGATCTGAATGCACCAGTATTTGGCAAAGCTGCGTTCGGTCGGTGACGTCGACGATGACGATGAGAAAGTGGAGTGTGACGGACCTTTGGCTGCGTCCGATCAAATGTGTGACCGGACACGCCCCGGTCGAGGTCGGTACCTTACTAGAAACGACCGGACGGCTGGGGTTCAGCGTCCCGATTAGTTGAAAAGCTGCTTTGTGTCCGGTCAAGTCAAGTGACCGTTGGAACTGGGACACGTGGCCGTCTACGGGCGACCGGACGCTGAGGTCCAGCGTCCGGTCAACACGACCGGAGCGTCCGGTCGGCCCGACCGTTGCCTAGTGAAGGGGTAACGGCTAGTTTAGCCCTTGGGGCTATAAATAGAAGTGGCCCTCGGCCATGGCTGGTGTTGAGCACCTCAAGGGACTTAGTGTCCATGCTTGTGAGTGTTTGGGAGCCCTCCATCACACATATACTTGATAGTGATCATTCGATTGTGTGAGTGAGCGATTCTAGTGCGATTGCATCGTGAGGTTGCATCGAGTGGCACTAGGTGGTCGTGTTGCAAGCCGGTGGTGCTTGTTACTCTTGGAGGTTGCCACCTCCTAGACAACAGTGGTGGTCTCCGTCGAAGCCCGAAAGAAGCTTGTGCGGCGCTCCGGAGAAGTGCTTGTGAGGGGTACTTGTGCTCGCCCCGTGGGAGTCGCGAAGAGCAACTTTAGTAAAGCGTGTCATTGAGCTACCCTCACTCAAGGGGTAGGTTCTTGCGGTGCCCGACGTGCGGGCTTAGCGGGTGATGCTAATTAGCCGCCGAACCACCAAGTGAGCGGTCGACACAACGGGGACTAGCGTGTTGGCAAACACGTGAACCTCGGGAGAAAAATCATCGTGTCAACCTTGTTCTTCCCGTTGGTTTGCATCCCCATTACACAAGCTTGCAATTACTTATATATATATATATCTTAAGCTTGTGTAGTTGCTCTTGTAATTAGATAGCTTGTGTAGCTAGCTAATTACCTTCTTACTTGTGTAGCATAGAAGTAGCTCTCTTGCGTGGCTAATTTGGTTTTAGTAACCTTGTTAGTCACATTGCTTAGTTTGTGTAGCTAAGTATTTGCGCTCTCTAATTAGGCATTGGTTGCCTTGTTATTGAACATTGCTAGTGAGCTTAGTTAGCTTTGTGCTTTTGCTTACTAGCATGTGTAGGAGCTCCCATGTTACTTAAAGTACTAGTGGCATAGGTTTGTGTGACCTTGCTCCTAGAATTGTTTAGGAGAGCTCTAGCTAGCCCGACACCTTAGTTTCTTTATTAGTATCTTTGCAAGGTGCTAGTGAACATATATAGAGGGGTGTAGTCTTGGCTAGACCGATTGTTTTAATTCCGCATTTATATCGGTTAGCCGACGCGATTAATTTTAGAAAAGACTATTCACCCCCCCTCTAGTCCGCCATCTCAACCCTTACAAGTGGTATCAGGGCCCGGTCTCTCATTTGTGGTCTTCACCGACCCGAGAGGATGGCGCCTAATGGGATAGATGGTTGTGAGAATCACATTTTTAATGGCACTAACTTTGCACTTTGGAAAAATCATATGCTTGATCATTTTCGTGTAAAGGGACCTAAATTTTGGTGGGTTGTCACTAGTGGTCTCTCCCATGTCTTGGATCATAGAACTCTAACCAAAGCTCAAAGAGTCCTCTATGAACTTGATGCACATGCTTGTTGTTTTCTATTGGATGCATTACATTTTGATTTGATGAAGCAAGTAAACTACAAGGGGACCGCTCGTGAGATATGGGACTCCATCAAGGACACCTTCGGTGATTCCTCCACATGGGATGATGGAAAGTTCAAGAAGGAGGATGAGCCCAAGAAGGAGACACATGAGTGTGTTGAGCATAACCACAATTTGGTGATTGTGGAAGATTGCTCCACCTCATTGTCAAGTGAGGATGATGATGATCAATCCACTATAAGTTCACTTGACAAGGTTGATGATGATGCCACAAGTGTTGCAAGTGATGATGCTACCCCATGCACACTTGATGGTGATGATGGTTCATGCTCAAGCCATGATGATGTTACTACAAGCCCATCCACTACCCCACATTGTCTCATGTCACAAGGTGACACCAAGGTATCAAATGATAATGTGGTTGATCATGTTGATTCATATGATGAGCTTGCTGGTAGACTTGCTAGCATGACCATGTCTTTAGAAAATGAGAAAGCTAAAACATTGAAATTAGAAAATGAAAACTCATTTCTAAAGAACTCTTGTGAAGAACATAAGAAATTACTTAATACTTATAAATCTTCACTTGATGAGCTTAAATTGAATCATGAGACACTACTTACATCTCATGATGAATTAATAGAACAATATGCTTCTCTCATTAAAGTGTTTACAAAGAAACTTAAAAAGAATGAGAGCTCATCACATGGATCAAACGACCAATTGCAAAATGTTGCTAACCCTTGTGATGTAGAGAAGAAGCATGTATCCACCTCTTGTGATGATTTGTTAGATATGCCATGCTCTTCACACATAGATGCTTGTTCTACTTCTATGTCTTGTGAGACTAACATTTTGAAGGAGAACATTGAGCTCAAAAATGAAGTGAAGAAATTGAGCAACAAGTTAGAGAGGTGCTACAACTCTCAAGTCACCTTTGAGCATATGTTGAAGACTCAAAGAAACTTTGGTGACAAGAGTGGAGTCGGCTTCAAGACTAGCAAAGTCAATCATCAAGAAAGCCGCAATGACACAAGTGGCATTAGCTTCAACAAGAGCAAGATCAAGGGCAAAAGATGGGGAAAGAGAAGATATGAAAGAGAGATGAAGAAGCAAGAACAAGAGAAGCTCTCTCATTTCATGCGCTTCAAGTGCCATGAAGTGGGACATCTTGTAAATGGTTGCCCCAATGAAGAAAAGCTCAAGTTGAAGAAAGAAGAAGAGAGGCTAAGGCTTGTTAAATGCTTCAAGTGCCGCACTTGGGGTCATCTTACCTCAATGTGCCCAACCAAGCAATTGGTGAAGCAACAAGTGAAGCCTCAACCAAAGCCACAAGTTGAGCAAGAGAAGACACCCCAAGAGCAAATCAAGATCAACCATGAAGATGGTAATGATTTGATGATAAAGAAGAAGAAGAAAACAAGAAGGGGTGAAAAAGGAAGGCATCCAATGCAAATCCAAGATGCCAAGATGATGAGCAAGAATGAAGATGAGAAGAAAGTCTATGCTCACATCAAGTGCTTCAAGTGTGGAAGTATGGGACACTTTGCCTCTAAGTGTCCTAACAAGCTTGAGAAGAAGGCTCAAGCAATCCATGAGAGGCAAGGCAATGAGAAGCACCACATGAGCAAAGAAGAGAAGGCTCAAGCAAAGAGAAAGTGCTACTCATGCCGGGAAAGGGGACACATGGCACATTCATGTCCCCTAGGTAAAATTTCTAAGCCTATTTCAATTGATGATCATGATATGCTTAGAAAGGATGGTAATGGTACCTCTATGGTTACTATTGCAAAACATCCCGCTACTCATACTAAGGCATTGGCTAAGTATGTTGCTCATAACTTGAGAGGACCCAAAGTTGTTTGGGTACCATCAAAAAGTGGATGAATGTGTGTAGGTACCATTGGCATTGGAGGCTTGATTCAATTGTCTTCATAGTGATTATCATATGTTGAATCAAGATATGAAGTTTAGTGCACATCGAATCCCAATGCCATGACAAATTAAGTGAAGTCCAAATATGCTACAACATACAAGTGAAAATTTCAAGTTGTTGGTGATTCATTGGATATATTTGATGACTTGCAAATAATTGAGTTGAAGCTTGCCTAGTTGGATGATCATGAGCTAACCAAGGTATATCTCTTGTTGATCATTTCATTTGGGTGCATATGAGTTGATTGAATTGGATAAATATGCAATGTTGCTTGCTATGAGGTGTTTGAATGGATAAGTTGATTAGTAATCAAGTTTGGATTGATTTGTGTTGGATAAATTCATGAGATGACATTTCGTAAGTGATTTGAATGGATATATGTCTTATGGAAGTATTCAAACAAGTTAGTATCAAGTTTGATTCATATTTGATGAAGCATAGCTCAATTGTTGAAATATGTCCTATATTGCAAAATCTGAGCTAGCTGTGATCATAGCCATGTTTGAGTAATCAAATCTTATTGGATTGGCATGAAAATTGGTATACATGCTCTAGACATATAGTATGAGATGCTGTAGAAATTTCATTGAAATTGGATAAGAAATGCTTCGGTTTTGGAGTGGTTCTTGTCAGCTATAGTGCAGCAGTTTTCAGCATGTAGCAGTGGTGGAAGAATTGAAATTTGGCAGCAATATATAAGTCAAATGAAGCTAAAATTTTTACAGCTGCTATATAACCTAGTAATGCACATCTCCACCAAATTTCGTGGTATTTGAATTTGTACTTTGGGAGATATGCCTATTTCTTTAGAGAGTACAGAATCTGCTAGAAAAGTGACAAATATTGGATTGATTTAGAGTCACTTTAATTGAAAGGTCCTCAAGTTGGAAACATGTTTACAAGTGTTTGAGGTACCTAAGTTTGGTTTTGAGATGATCTAGAAACATGACAAGCAAAGAGTACAAGGCCATTTGATTGTGGAGTGTATTTTGCACACTTTTAGTACTCAAGATAAAGATCAAGATCAAACTCAAGTTGGAGTTGAAGTTTAAGTTCTAGTGACTATTGGAAATCATTTGGTAGAAAGAAAATAACTTAAACAAGAAGAAAGAAAAGGACTTAAAGAAGGAATCAAGGTTACTCATCAAGTTAAGTCCATCACTTGGATCAATCAATCAAGTTATTTCAAGTGAGTGTCAACAATGGTTCTTGGAGAGAGGTCACTTCTCCCTAGTGTAGGGGCTTGCCGCCTATGAGTAGGTAAACCAAATGTGGTACTTGGAAGGCTAACATGGAAGTGGTGATCCGAGGAACATTTAAGATGCTTAGTTGAAGCAATCAAAAGGATTGATCAAGAAAAGCAAGCAACACCCAAAAGAGAGCTAGTCATGATATTTCAAGTGGTATTCTCATATTGATGCTCTCATGCAAGCTAAGATCAAAAGATGAAGCAAGTCAACCACAATAAGAAAGTGCACTTGATCATAAGTGGTATTCATTTCATATGGGTGAAGAATGAGATTCAAATTGGTATCTATCGGTCTTCACCAAGCTTATAATTGGACTTCGTATTGCTATTGGAGTAATGAATTGGAATCTATGTGACTATCCTCTACTCCAACATAGCAAAGGTATCATTGTAATGTGCATGATCATTTCATCCCTTACTAGTATGCGGTTAGTGCATATAGTACATGCTTCATAGGATCATGCATAACAAATGAAATATTTAAATTCATAGCCTACCACTATTGTTTGAATGATTACTTGATCTAATGGTTAGTACATGAATTTGTTCATGAGCTAGTGAACCCAAGTGCTTGACTTAATTTGGATTGCTAATAAGTGACAAGTACAACATTGATAAGATAACCCTTAAAAGAGGTGTGAAGAAGCTTGTCATTGGTTCAAACCGGACTTGGATGCTTAGGCAAATCAATTTAGTTCAAGTCAACTTAAAAGCTCATGATAATGATAAGAGTACAAGCACAAGACAACAATGCAAATGGATATCTAGTTTATATATTTCAAGTGGTATCTAGACTCAAGTAGTTCATCATGATTTCACAAATAATGTCTAGATCAACTCACAAGTGATATCCTATAAGTGGTACTCATGAAGATAGTAAATGTTCAAGAAATGGTCTTTATTGATAATTCAAACAAGTGGTTCCATACTAGAAGATTCTTTCAAATGGTATTCACTTCCTACAAGTGGTATCTATACATAGTATCAATCATGCAAGATGATGGTTCCATAAGTGATCCTTAACTTTAAGTGATCATCAAATGAAGAATGCATCCCTCACCTACAAGAGTTCAAGTGTATCAAATGGATGACCCATGCATAGAATGATAAGATACATGTAATACAAGTTAGAAGTTCTAAATGGTATCTACTTGTGGTGTCATTCCGATATTCAAGTAATGTCCATAAAAAATGCAAGTCTCAACCATCTACCCCAAAGAGTATATCTTTGCATCAATAAGAAGCATATCTTTTATGGAAATTGATGACAAAGGGGGAGAGATTGTACAAAGATATGAAAGCTTGATTGAATGGGGGAGAAATTGGACATGGAGAGATGAGATATAAAAGAAATAGAGGTTGGACATGGACAAAGAGGGAGCAACATTGAAGAAAAGAGATGGATCAAAATTCTTGGACAAGAGAAGCACACAAGTAGGGGGAGCAAGCTCATAAACTTTGATTGATTGCATTTGATATGTGCATAATCATGTGCTTGCTTGCATTGCATAAGTTTTCAAATTCAATATGCATGCTTGTGTGGTGTATGCTAGTTATAGAACTTGAATGATGATTTGATAACAAGCATGCATAGGATGATAGCTAGACACTTGGTATATTCTTTAAGTAATGCTAGTACCTTGATTTTAATGTTGATCTCATGAGGTATCTAGTGCTTTTATTTCCAAGTGATATCTAGCTAACCATGGTGCTAAGGATGAACTTAAAGGTGCAACTACGATTGGTACACGCTTCAAAGGTTTATTCTATACACCTTAGCATCATTTTGTAGTATTTACTCTCCCACAATTTCAATCTATGCATATGTGCAAGCTTCAAATTAAATACACTAGGACATATGTAGGGGGAGCTAATACTACCATTTCGGGTTTGTGGTACTTGTCCAAAATCATTTTCACATGGTAAAATTGCTTGGGCAAGCAACATGAATCCAAAAGAGCTTAATTTCCATATCTTTGTAGAGTTGTCATCAATTACCAAAAAGGGGAAGATTGAAAGGTCCTTGTTGGTTTTGGTAATTGAGTGACAACTTAGGTGGACTAATTGTGTTTATGTGAGATACACAGGTGATTAGTCCACAGGTACATGTGTATGAGCAACATATGCCATGGAGGTGAAAATGGCTTGGAGATGTTGCAAAGCTCACACATGTGATGATGAAGGAGCTTATTGCACATGAGACATGACATTGAGTCATGTGATCAAGGTGGAGAAGATCAAGACAAGACTTGGCTTGATGGACCGGTTGCAAGCGTGAAGGGCAAGTCAAAGGCTTTGGAGTGATGGACCGCGTGGCGGTGAAGCTTGAGCAAGACTTGGCGCCGATGGACGATGACAACGGTGAAGAGCAAGTAGAGTCAAGATCGATGAACCAATATGATCATGTGATGATATGAAGTGGATCATATCATTGTTGATCGTGTTGGTGCATGTGTTGCATCGACATTGAAGGAGATGGAATAGAATGCGCAAGGCAAAGGTATAACCTAGGGCATTTCATTTCACCGGTCATAGGTGTGTAGAGAAGTTTATGACCGGGTTTAGGATAGATGGCCGTACTATCAAGAGGGCAAACTTGTTTGCATATCAGTCATCTAGTGCCACTCGAGTGATCTAACTTTGCATAGTCGCTAGGATCGAGTGGCGTGGCAAGTTGAGTGGCTAACATTGGAGCAAGGGTGATGAAGTTAGAAGTAAAAACGAGTTAGTCACGAAGATGCTGGCGTCGGTCAACTGACCGGACGCTGGATCTGAATGCACCGGACGCCTGGCAAAGTCGCGTCCGGTCAGCCGACGACTGATGACGATAGAAGCCTGAGTGTGACCGGACGCTGGCGCGTCCGATCCGGAAAGTGTGACCGGACGCGTCCGGTCGAGGTCGGTAACTCATCGAAACGATCGGACGACTGGGGTTCAGCGTCCGATCGATTGAAAGCTGGCCATGTCAGTCAAGTCAAGTGACCGTTGGAACGGGACACGGGTTATCTGATCTGGGCGACGGACGCCGAGGTCCGGCGTCCGGTCAACACGACCGGAAGCGTCCGGTCGGCCCGACCGCTGCCTGATGAAGGGGTAACGGCTAGTTTAGCCCTTGGAGCTATAAATAGAAGTGACCCTCGGCCATGGCTGGTCTTTGAGCACCTCAAGGGACTTAGTGTCCATGCTTGTGAGTGTTTGGGAGCCCTCCATCACACATATACTTGATAGTGATCATTCGATTGTGTGAGTGAGCGATTCTAGTGTGATTGCATCGTGAGGTTGCATCGAGTGGCACTAGGTGGTCGTGTTGCAAGCCGGTGGTGCTTGTTACTCTTGGAGGTTGCCACCTCCTAGGCGGCAGTGGTGGTCTCCGTCGAAGCACGCAAGAAGCTTGTGCGGCGCTCAGGAGAAGTACTTGTGAGGGGTACTTGTGCTCGCGCCCAGGAGTCGCGAAGAGCAACTTTAGTAAAGCGTGTCATTGAGCTACCCTCACTCAAGGGGTAGGTTCTTGCGGTGCCCCGACGACGGGCTTAGCGGGTGATGCTAATTAGTGCCGAACCACCAAGTGAGCGGTCGACACAACGGGACTAGCGTGTTGGCAAACACGTGAACCTCGGGAGAAAAATCATCGTGTCAACCTTGTTCTTCCCGTTGGTTTGCATCCCCATTACACAAGCTTGCAATTACTTATATATATATATATATCTTAAGCTTGTGTAGTTGCTCTTGTAATTAGATAGCTTGTGTAGCTAGCTAATTACCTTCTTGCTTGTGTAGCATAGAAGTAGCTCTCTTGCGTGGCTAATTTGGTTTTAGTAACCTTGTTAGTCACATTGCTTAGTTTGTGTAGCTAAGTATTTGTGCTCTCTAATTAGGCATTGGTTGCCTTGTTATTGAACATTGCTAGTGAGCTTAGTTAGCTTTGTGCTTTTGCTTACTAGCATGTGTAGGAGCTCCCTTGTTACTTAAAGTACTAGTGGCATAGGTTTGTGTGACCTTGCTCCTAGAATTGTTTAGGAGAGCTCTAGCTAGCCCGGCACCTTAATTGCTTTATTAGTATCTTTACAAGGTGCTAGTGAACATATATAGAGGGGTGTAGTCTTGGCTAGACTGATTGTTTTAATTCCGCATTTATATCGGTTAGCCGACGCGATTAATTTTAGAAAAGACTATTCACCTCCCTCTAGTCCGCCATCTCGACCCTTACACCGTACAACTTTGAGTAAGTGTTAATAATAATGTAGTCTACATATTTTATGTAATATCAATACAACTTATATGCATGTACGTGTGTGTATAAACCAATGCAGGTTTCACTAGATACTCATTGTCATTGAGTTAAATTCAAATCGGTTAGTAATCTTTGACCCGTTGAGAAAAGAGCGGGCACTATACCAAGATATGATAGACATTATCCAGTGGTAATTTCGATCTCTCGCGTACAACTATTATTGAATAGACTTTGCCATAATTTATTAACGATCATACATTATTGGTCGCATAGGGTTTGAAAAGAGTATATTCGGCAACATCGCAAGGATTGCAAGGCACCACTTAATGTAGTTGAAATACCAGTAAGTTGTACTATATACACTTCCCCACGTGTTTAATTACTATATCGTACTTCAATTTACGTGTGAGATGATGAGAATAATCTTCTTCTCAAATGCAGTGGTGTTTTATGACAAAACGTGTAATAACTTGTGTGGATACTACGTTTGTGAATTTATCACTGCGCACATAAGAAGAACTCCTGAAGATGTCCTCAGAGTACGTATATATCAATTTTTTTATTTTTAAATGAATACATATATATGTGTGTATTAATACTTTTCCTTTTATTTCAAATGCAAGACTGAATGGTTGATACGAAGGGTCATGCAAAAAGACCATCTGAAAGCAGTTCAAGAGTCAATAGCAGGATTTCTTCTAAAAAAGTGCTAAATCCCAACGGCGAGTTCTACTTTGATCCTAAGGAATAAATGATGTAAATTAAATATTTATTGATATCGTTATTTTCAAGAACAAGATTATAAAAGTGTTGTATATATACATATATATATATCTATAATATATGTTCATACTTTATTCGAATATAATAATGCTCGAGATGAGAATTAGATGTAATTATATGCGTGCGTGTATTTATATTAACAGCGTAGAATACGTACATAAAACATATTATATATTAAACAAATACGTGTAACTGAACTGAAAACAAATTAAACAAAAAAAAAAGAAAAAGAAAAGGAACCTTTAGTCCCGGTTGGGGTTACCAACCGGAACTAAAGGGTGCGGCCACGTTTGCTCGGCTGGAGAGCCTTTAGTCCTGGTTGGTAACACCAACCGGAACTAAAGGTCCCTCTTTAGTCTCGGCTCGATGACCCGGGACTGAAGGTGGCACCTTTAGTCCCGAGATCCTTGTCCCGGTGCGGTAACCGGGACTAAAGGCCGTTACCGTCCGGGATAACAAGTCCATTCTGTAGTAGTGAATCGATCGTATGTGTTTTTTATATTTTGATTCAGGAATAAAAAAGTATTCCGGCCTCGGGTTGTATTGTATGTTTCTCGCAAAAAAAAAAGATGTTTTGTACTCCCTCTATTAAAAAAAACATACCAGTCTAGTACAGTGTCATGGTTTAGTAGATAAAAAATATCAATATTTATGATATCAAATGGATACGATTAGATTAATTATGAAATATATTTTTTAATAAATTAATTTGGAGTCATAAATGTGATCAGTAGCCATTAGAAATTTAGTCAAACATAAACTATTTTTCTCGGCACGCAACCTGTTGTTACATGTTGTTGTCTTAGACAGAGGGAGTACGTGTCAATGTGACGGTTGACGATGTGTCACGTGTGCACTCTTGGATCCGTCGTCCACTCTCTCCCTCGATGACTCTCTCGGCTCATGAGTCATGACAACGACTACACACCCCAGCCGCCCAGCGCTCTTCCGTGCCGTTCCGCCACCACCTGTTGCGTCACACGAAAAACGATGCCTTCGTGTTGTGCACCTGTGCATGATACAGTAGTATATAGATGATGAAGGCGTTAGCGTGGTACGTTGCTTCTTCAATTTCCTTGTTAGTTAGAGATACAGTACAGCTTATTTATTTATTTATTAATCGTGCATGAAACAATTCTACCAAGTACTTCCGGCCTGTTCGGGAGGTCGTATCGTATCGTGGATTTTTTATTGCTGGCTGGTTTGGTGTGAGAGAAAAACACTATTCCTGACTGAAAACTTACGATCGTTTACGAGTAAGCGAATAGACTGTTCAACATTTATTAATCTTGCGTGGCAGTCTTCGCTCTTCAGCTGGTTTTCGTTCTCGTGGCAGTCCTTTCTTTCGTGAACACCGTGCCTGGGCCAAACTACACACTAGTACACTGCATGCCACTAACGTAAGAAAAATGAGCCCATTCTGCTATCCATGTGGCCCAGGATTAAGCAGGCCAGTTTTTCTCCGCCTCAAAAAAAAAAAAAAACACCGGCAGTTCACAACTCAATGCGAGAGCGCTGGCTGCTGCAGTAGCATGTAGTAGAAGCGAGCATTGTCATTGGTATTGTCTGTTTTTTTTCTCTTCCAATTTTAGAACCAGACATATTTTACTTCTTGAATTCTTAAAACGTTCAAATTACCTCCCTATACTGGTTTAGAGTTTTCTAATGTAACTTTGTCCTTTTCAGTTAAAAATGATAAACACTTGATAAGGTTTTTAAACCATAGAAAAATGTTTCTGTATATTAAAAAATTTCAAAAAATATTCTAGATATAGACTGAGATGCAATAGATCCAAATAAAATATTTAGAGCTCATAAAAACATCTCTATGTGCTTTAAAAACATATTTCACTTTAGAAAAAAAATAAAAATATCCAAAAAAATCTAACAAATTCTCAATACATTTTAGTCGATGTATAAACATGTTTTTAAAACTTTGAACATCAAACATATGAGAAGCAACTATTATGAATGCAACATACATTAATGTTGAATCCATTCGTGTTGGTTGCGTATTATGTTTTTTTTTTTTTCAAAATCATTTTAAACCATAATGGGGAGCTAATTTGAGTGCTTTTGAGAGTTTAGAGGATAAGATGTCTGGTTTTATAGTTCGAGAAGAAAAATTAGACTACAACGATAATTTAGGGAGGTAGAATGGACCTTTTTCCTTTTTCTTCTTACTCTCCTTTGGTACCATGTTAGGTCTGAAACTTTTCTAAGTTGACAGTGATAATTATTTAGGTCGGGCTGCTTCAACGACATGAAAGATGTACCAGGTCCAGGAAGCTCTCTCAGCTATCCGACGCGGCGACGCCTAAGGTTGGATTTGATGCCTGGCTGTGCAACTGCGTGCACTACCGGAGTCATCAAATTTTCCGAGTGTTTTTATGTTTGCCGAGTGTATTCCCTCGGACACTCGGCGAAGAAGTGATTTGCCGAGTACTGCGCTAAAAACACTCGGCAAAAAAACAAAAAAGAGGGTTTGCCGAGTGTAAAAAAGAAAACACTCGACAAAGAGAGGGTTTGCCGAGTGTCAAAAAAATACTTGGCAAAGAAATATAAAATCTTTTTCTGGAAAAGAAGGAGAAGAAAAAAAATAAAAAAACCTTTGTCGAGTGCTAGATTTACAACACTCTGCAAAGAAATATAAAATCTTTTTTCTAAAAAAAAGGAGAAGAAAAAAAATAAAAAAAAACCTTTGCCGAGTGCTAGATCTACAACACTCGGCAAAAAAAACTTTGCCGAGTGCTCAGATCTAGAACACTCAGCGAAAAAAACTTTGCCAAGTGCTGCATCCAAGACACTCGGCGAACCAAAAAAAATATCTACTTAACCCACTCCCGTCCCCGGCGCCTCCTCTCCTCCCGGTCCCCAGCGCCGCCTCCCTCCCACCCCAGCGGATCCCGCACCCACTCGGCGTCTCCATCCCCACCCGGGTCACGGCGCCCACGAAGCGCTGCTTGCGGCCTCGAGCGGCGTTCCTTCCCTGGCGGCGGCAAGCCCTTCTCCTTCCCAGGCGGCGGCGGTCGAGGATGGAGGCTCGGCAGCGGCGGTTGCCAAGAGAGCTAGCTTCCGCTGTGCCGAGACGCGTTGAGCTCGGGGCTCCGCGGTCGCGCCATGGCTGCGTCGCTGCTGCTGTGACGAGGGATGCGGCGTGGTGCGGGCGGTGGCGGCAGGCGTGGATGGAGGTGGCGGCGGCGGTGCTGGTGGTGCGTGGTGTCGGCGTGTCTTTTTTTTATTTTTTTTAAAAAAAAAGTTTGCCGAGTGTTTTTTTTTTTGCACTCGGCAACGTCTTTGCCGAGTGTCCGACAAAAAACACTCGGCAAACTAGCGTTTGCCGATACAGGGTTTGCCGAGTGCAAACCCTTTGCCGAGTGTTTATTGGGCTTCGCCGAGTGCCCCTGGCACTCGGCAAACCTCCTGTATAGGTAGTGGTGGTCTAAGTTTACATCCGAGCATTTTTTTTAATGCTTATATATAACACTTTGCACTGGGAAGCTTACTACTACCAAACTGATACTCACTGTCGGCTCATCCTAGCGGTTCGTAGCTTCAACCCACAACCCATCATTGTTGATTTGTGGCTTCAACTGACAGTGATAACTGTTTTAAAAAAATCATAACTTTTCCATATGAGATCAGATGAAGATAAATTTTATATCAAAATTGTAGAGTCTAAAGATATATAATACTTTGTGCGTAGTTGATAACTTCGTAATTTGAGGTAGTTTACAAGTTGAAATATTCAATATAAGTTCTCGAATCAGATTTAATACGATTAACAATGTCGAATAGAGACAATGTCAACATCAAAATTGTAGTACTCAATGAGATCTACAACTTTAACAACTTTTTCGCTTAAGATTGTTTTGAGTGTCAAATGTACAATATAATATTTAAAGTATGGCAACGCGTGCAGCGGTTGGTTTTGCGTCTTGTGAGTTTAGTTACTCCGTTTTGTGTTCCGCTTGTTCCGTGGGTTGACAATAGTGCCCACGTAATTATCTCACCTCTGAAATCACCAGTAGGCTTGGAGAATTTTGTGTCGGACTCTTGCTTCAGGGAAATTGAAGTTGAGAGATCTGTTTTCGAGTTTTGGAGTGTTTTTGTGTTGCACTTGTTTTTCTGCTGTTGTGAGTGCCCCACTGTGTTCTTCAATCCTCCCCAAGAACATCCAGCCACTTACTCAAGAGCATCTTTGTTGAGAGTCTTGGTGTTTTGGAGGGTGATTTTGGGACAGTTGTCATTTGGAAGAAATTTTGTATTGGCTCCCATTCACCCTCTCTGGTCGCCTTTATCGGTCCTTCATAAGCCGTTTTGGAAGCGTCACAAATTGTGGCTCTAAAAAACGGCTCCAGCTCCTCCTAAGGATCCTCCCTAACACACCCTTTCAAAAATCTCGAAACTCAGCCTTGCATAACCATGATGCACACGACCTTACAAAAGATTTCTTTTCAAGAAAAAAGTTCAGACGCACTAATAACAGTTAATCTGTAGACTAGACTGCTGCCATGTGCCGGGTATGAAAACTCATATTTTCTCTCTACTAGGTTAAAATTAGAGGAATTTGATTTAAGAACAAACTAAAACAACCTGTTTTTGTGTATGAAGTGAATCAACTCATTTTCAGAAACTAAAGAAAACTGAAGAAAAGCGATTATCGAATGTCAGTCTAAGAGAGTTTAATTTCCGAAATATTTGACCGTCCACGGCCGTACGTACTATATAATTCTCGGTCGTGGACTGGGACTGCTGTTAGGTGGTTGATGGTCCAGAGGGCGACGACACCGATTAAACGCCAGACGATGAGCGAGGAGTCAAAATATACCTCTCGAGTCTCGACACTGACACAGTAGCTGCGGTGCACGTGTAGCAGATGTGTGCATTGACTAGACTTGCTTCGAATGCTAGCGGAGACCATCAAGATCAATGTACTGCTCCAGTAATAGCTCGTCCTTTGCATAGTCCATATTATTGGAGAGTGCATTACTAGGAAACTCCGTATCCTTTGCATAGTCCATACTTTAATCTTTAGTAGCAGTAGTAGTATCTGTACAGCCTGTTTTCTTATTGGTTTCAGCCAGGGCTTATCAGTTAGCCAACAATGTTTTTCTCTCACAACAAACCAGTACCAGCCGGGTTTATCAGCCCAAAAACCAGCCAGCGACCAGGCTGGTAGTATAAAAAGGCTGCTGACTGCTGAGACGGAGAAGACGAACGCAAGGAGGCTTGCATCCCGCCACTCCTAGCAGTAAATCACACGGTACCAGTAGTAGTACCAGCATGAAGAAGTTCTCTTCCCCGCCGGCAATGTCAGTGCTGATAGTGATGCTGGCCATCACCATCTATTGCAGCGTCGTCCACTGCTCGGACGTCCAAGCAGCACGCGACACGCTAACAGATGATTAGTGGAGTTATATATATTATAATCACTCTGCAGTGCTGTCAGTGAAATTACGTTGTTTATGTTGATGGTGACGAAATTTTGTACTTCATGCTTCCAGATAAGCACTGGTAGCCCATCCGGATGGAGCCCGTTGGGGACGGGCGCCGCCGACGCCGGATACCGGAGACCCGCGACTGCCTGAGCCAACGCCGCCATGCCCAAGTTGCTCACGCCACAGGGCGCCCCCGCCAAGCCTGCACCGCCTGCTGCACTGCACGGCAAGATCAGCCAGTGAGGCGTGACCCTAATCGCCTTGCCTTGTGTTACGCATTGGTCGTTGCTTGAGAGGCTGAGATATAGTGTTTGTCATGTTATCGAAAAAAATGAAGTTGCTTATTCCTGTACCATTACATTAATTATGTCGTTCTTGAGTACTCAGGTATGTGTGTTTGTTTAATTTAGATTCAGGAATAAAAAAAAAGTATTCCGTCCTCAGGTTGTATTGTATGTTTGTCGCATGTATTATATGTGTCAATGTGACCCTTCTGTTCGCTGGTTGATTTCTGGGCTGATAAGTCCGGCTGATGCTGGTTTGTTGTGAGAGAAAAACACTGTTGGCTGATTGATAAGCCCTGACTGAAACACAAGCGAATAGACCGAATGTGTGCACTTGGATCCGTCCTCCACTCTCTCCCTCTATATATATATATATACACATCACAACGACTTCACACCCGAGCTGTCCAGCGCTCTTCCGTTCTGCCACCACCTGTTGCAGTGTTGCGTCACACGAAAAAATGATGCCTCCATGTTGTGCACATGTGCATGTATAGTATACAGGAGTCCCTAGCCCGGACGTCCGGCCCTAGCAGCGCGTCCGGACATAGCTCCTCACCCATACGATACGATCCATAGAAGCCCGTCTGATACAAGCGAATCGCTCCAGCCTTACTAGAGCGTGCGGCTCGCCAGCATGACCGTTCACAAGCGCAGCGCGTGCCGGCCCCCAGCCCGCCTCATCCACAGCCCTACCGCGCTACGTGCCCCGTCTGCAACCCCTAGGGCGTCGTGTGCCCCATCTCGTGGCCCCAGCGCGCCCCCTTCCATAGGCCCCCCTGGCTCGACGCGCCCCATCCCCTAGCACCCGGGCCGTGCTCCCATGACTCTCTGAACATATCTCTGAAACATGAAATACTTGTGACATGAAAACACTTGAATGCAACATACGCATGAAGAAGATAAAGCATTGGAACATACACATGCAACATATATGTGTGAAACATATGCAACATCCAGATTGAACACTTGCAACTTGCAATATGAAAACACTTACTGCAACATAAGACCGAAACAACTGAAAACATTTGTAATACACTGTTGCAGCATCTGTGTGAAACAAATGCAACATACGTCTGGACAGATAAAACATTTTGAACAAACGCTTGCAACATTCATCTGAAACACTTGCAACATGTGCAAACATCCCCGATCTACTTTCGCAATATCCATATGAAACAATTGCAACATACCTCTAAAACGTTTGAAACACTTAAAACATGCATTTGCAATATAAGGGAGGAGAGGCCTGGCTGATTGGTTTCGGCCATCGAGGTGGGAGCCGGCGGCGAGCGACGACGCGTGACAACCACCAGCGTATAGCCGCGCTCATGGGTGCCCTAGGCTCAACCGGGGACGACCTGAGGCGCCCTGGCACATGCGCCCAATGACCATCAGCAGGGGCAGCATCGGCGAGGCGTCTCGGCGGCGTTGGGGGTTGGGGAAGAGGTTAGGGAAGCGCTCTGCTGTCAGTGGACGCGATATAGAGAGCGAGAGATGGAGAGAGCAGAGGCAGCGCGCGGGATGGGGGGGCCACGAGGGAAGGCCACAGTGGGCGGGCCGTGCAACGGACGGGCTGCGTGCGACGAACGGGCTGTGCGATGTGGGGGTCGAATCCGCGCGGACTGGGCACGCGACGATCGGGGCGAGTGACGGGAAGCTGCAACTGTCGCGGAGGAGGCATGCGTCACAGGCGGAAGCGAGCAGGCGGGAGCGTGGTACGTTGCTTCTCAATTCCCTTGTTAGCTAGAGATACAGTACATCTTATTTAATTATTAATCGTTCATGAAGTAATTCTACGTAGTACTTCAGCATTTATCATGTTAGATCGATCTTGTGTGGCAGTCTTCGCTCTTCTGGTTTTCGTTCGCGTGGCAGTCCTTTCTTTCGTGAACACCGTGCCTGGGCCAAACTACACTACATGCCACTAACGTAAGAAAAATGAGCCCATTGTGCTGTCCATGTGGCCCAGGATTAAGCAGGCCAGTTTTTCTCATCTATGGAAAAGGTCTATTCAACTCCCTAAATTATTGGGCCTATTCGACAGTGCTATTGCTGCAGCCTCCAACAACCCCCAAAAAAAGGCCAACTACCGGCGTTTCACACCTCAAGGCGAGGGCGCTGACTGTTGCACTAGCAAGTACGGAGTAGTTATAACTGTTGCTCAAAAAAAAAAATTAGTGATAGCTGTCTTTGAAAAAAAAATCATAACTTTTTCATATGAGATGGGATGAAGATAAACTTTATACAAAAGTTGTAGAGTTTAAAGACATTCAAAACTTTGTAGTTGACAAGTTTTTAATTTGAGATAATTTACGAGTCCAAATATTCAATAAGTTCTCAAATCAGATTTGATATAATTAACAATGTCGAATGGAGACGAAGTTAATATTAGAATTGTAGTACTCGACAAAGTCTAAAATTTTGTAGTTAACAACGTTTTTCATTTGAGATTGTTTTGAGTGCTAAATATACAATATAAAATTTAAAAATGTATAATTAAAAGAATAGCGTCAGCTATATGATCACATGTGTTGAGTAGCTTTACATGTGCGCATAGGAAATGTGAACGTTGAGGTCCCGAGTTTGAATCCTAAGAAACATGTATTTTCTCTTTTTATCTCCTATCACTAACCCAACAGCAATGATACGAAAACATGAATTACAACTCACTAGTAGAGAACAGACTTTCGATTCTAGGCTTTAGTCCCAGCCATTTTTGGGCCCGGGATTAAAGACAGGATTAGTCCTGGTTGGAGCAACCAACCGAGACTAAAATCCCCGGCCCAACGGCTAGAGGCGCAGCTTTTGCAGGAGGGGAGCAGGAGGGGACCTTTAGTCCCGGTTCGTGGTTCAAACCGGAACTAAAGGTCACCCTCCAGTCCTGGTTGGTGGCTCCAACCGGGACTAGAACGCTGCATGTAGTCCGGGTTTATTCCACAAACAGGGACTACATGTCCCGAGCTATATACTTTCTTCTTCTTCGTCCCCAGCCCGAGCCATTTCAAGCTCTCTGCCTGCTCTCTATTCTTGCTAGTGGAAGGAGTTCATGCTTGCGGGATTGGTGAAGACTCCATTCCTCCATCCATTCTTCGGTTCTAAAGGTTACCAACTTCATCCTCCCATGTTTCATCACTAGCATGGCTCATTTCTTGTCTAGAAATAGAGAAATTTATGATTTTTTAGACTGGGAATGATGGTAGATTTTTTTATTTATATACCATTTGCGCTCAAAATCACTTGATAGTTTGAATATGAAGATGAAGGAAGCTTATAGTAGTTCATCAAAACTAGTATGCACCTTTCATTGCCTCATTTCATGGTCTAGAAATAGAGAAATTTTTTGTTTTCTAAATTGGGAATAATGGTGGATATTTTTTATTTATATGGCATTTGAGCTCAAAATCACTTGATAGTTTGCATATGTAGATGAAGGAATCTAATAGTTGTTGGCACGAAAAAGTGCGTATCGTGCCGGCACACGAGCAAGCTGGAAGGATCTGTTCGATGGAGCCGGAGATTCGCTTGGCTTCAACGCAGGGATAACCGATCCTACGTATTCCTCCCGAGACATGTCAGTCAATTTGACCCTATAATTGACAAGGAGAGAAAGTTTATCAGTAGTTTAAGGTGGAACATGCCGGTCTGTGCCCGGACAGTTCCAAGTGTGCCCGCTTTGAAAGTGAAAAGCGACTGAATAGCCAATGCGCACAGAAATCGGTTGTTACGGACTGTAAAGCTCACGGGTAGCGATTAATTTTATATTGACAAGTACAGTACTCGTAGACGTAAAGGAGATCATCAGCTAAACAGATGTTATTTGTATAAAGCACTGAGCCGATGAATCTAACGATAAAGGATATAGCATGCGAATAAATCGACTATCTAATACGAATGGACCCACAAACGCTCTGAATCTAATTTGTTACCACCAATAGTGAGGTTTGATCGGATCGATGGCAGCTATGATGATAGTAACAAACTAAAACTGAAGAATCCGTAAGAACATCCATACTTTGACAGGCTTTCCGAACGACATGCTATACGTGAAGGCTCGGATGAATCGGCTAAAATAGCCGATTCAGGTGAAGAGGACTGCAGCGTGCGAACAATCGACTATTTCACATGGACAAACCTATGGACTCATCAGACCTAACCTGCTATCTCTAACAGTGGAGTTCGACCGGATCGATGCAGCCATGATAAAGACAACAAATTAAACCTTTAAAGTAAACAGATCTATTCACGCTTAACAGAATCATGTAAACACGTTGTAGGCGTTAACGCACAGGCTATCGGCTATTTAGCCGATGCAGGCATAGCAAACAGCTAAGGTCGTGCCTAATCAGGAATAGATCTACTAACTAGCATCCTCTAATCTACAGTGCCATCAGTGGGGATCGACTGGATCGTTACAGCCATAATGGTGAACTATAAATGAGATTTAACTAGCCAGCAAACCTCTTCAAGATTATACGTGCCTTAACTGCGTACTATGCGTGACCAAGATCGAAATAGAACAGCCGATAAAGCGTGACCCATCGTTCATTGTGAGAAGTATCGTGTTGTGACAAAGTAAACGACGTACCCAAATGATATGAGGCCGATCTAAATCGATCTCGACCGGGCAGGTTGATGGTGCTGCAAACTAATGATGATAAGAATATCAGCAAGATCGGTAACTTAATGAATCTACCAAAGATTGCCACTCTTAGGTAGAGCCGATAACTTGACCTTAATCTAGTTCGAGCTATGGAGGTCGACCGAATCGATGCAGCCGTACTTGAACTAGACAAGAGTCGATAACTAATTTATACTAGAGTCGCAGTGAAGGTCGACCAGATCAATGCAGCTGTACGAACAGAAGTATAAGTCATGACGGTACTTATAGACAAGTCGGAGGTTGGCCGGACCGATGCAGCCCTGCTCGCTGAAGAACTCACCGAGATCTACTCTACTCCTACTCCTAAGAGTTAGCCGGAGCCGAAAAAGTAAATAACTTGTGTTTGATTGATTGGATGTCCTTTTACAATAGTCAGGGTCCAATATTTATACCCAGAGCCTAAACATGAATCATACTTAAGTATGACTCATTATAATCTTTGGTATAGAATAAAACATTCCTAATTTAAGATAACTTGGACCCTAATGTTTCTCTTTTTTAGAGTCCGACATATTTCTCCCGGCGCCAACCGTAGCTTTTGTCTTTATCTGTTGGCGCTATCTGAAGAGAGCCGATTCCAGCGCTGTGTTTGAATCAGCTGATATCATCTTTATGCAATCGATTCCTTGATGACACGATCTGGGGAGCTTCGAGTTCCTGCAATTCTTCTTTCCAAATTTTGGTGTAAACAATAGTAGCTCATCAAAACTAGTATGCACCTTTCATTGCCTCATTTCATGCATGGTTAAGTAAAATGAGAAATAAAAGAATTTTTAGTATATAGCTCATTTAATTTCGTGGTTCACAAAATGAGAAAATTATAGTAGTTGATGAAAATGAGTATAGACAGTCATAGCTGGCGACTACTTCTGGATCCTTGGCCTCGCATAGGGTCCCTAAGTGACTGAGGCCGGACCTCCCTCTCATTGCATGCGGCAAGTGTGGGCAGAAGATTGTGAGGGAGTACATGGTGAAGAAGAAGGGTCCCAAACAAGGGCGCATCTTCTACACGTGTCTGGATCATGAAGTGAGTAATTTTTTGTCATATTTTGCTATGGTTTGTAGCCATTTTTAATGATGATTTTGATTAAAGTTCTTGATTTGTTGTTGTAATTTTAGTGGGATGGCACTGGATCATGTAACGGTTGGTACTGAGAGGAAGAGTATGTTGAGCACGTCCAAAAATCTCTTGCAAAGGAGACTGAGGCGGCTGATGAGAGTGCACCTGTGTATGATGAGGCAGTGAACTAGCAGAAGAATGATTTGTCTGTTTTAGTTGAAATTAGTCGCGAAATCCTTATTCTGCTAAAGTGCATTGTTGGTTTAGTTTCTTTAGTACTATTTGGGATTGTCTACATTGTATCAAGGCTTTAATAAATTAATGTTCGGCAGTACGTGAAACAGCTGTGTTGTATAGGATATTAATTAATCATGTTGATTGATGGATATTTTGGATCTTTTAATTAACTACTAACCATGCATGTTGTATAATATGGGTTATTACAAGTTTTTGATATGGTGTACGTCATGTACTTAATGCAGATGAATCGGCAATGGATGTACAATGCTGACCGCCGCTCCCCAGAGTTCATGAGGGGCGTGCATGATTTTTTAAATGTGGCCAAGGCAAACACGAGGAATGGTTTCATATGCTGCCCATGTGTTCTATGTAAGAATAAGAAGGATTATTCTTGCTTAAGGAAAATTCACGAACACCTATTTATGTCATGTTTCATGCCAAACTATATTTGTTGGACTAAGTATGGAGAAAGAGGTGTTATAATGGAAGAAGATGATGTATAAGAAGGGGATGATGACAACATGATTATTCGTGGTTTTGCTAAATACGGTGCCTTTGATGATACTGCAATGGGGGAAACTGAAGAAGAGGTAGCGATAGAAGATAAGCCCGATGATGATCTTGGTCAGGCCATCCGTGATGTACAGAGAGAATGCAAAAGTGATAAGGAGAAGATCAAGTTCGAGCGCATGCTAGAGGATCACAAGAAATTGCTATACTCAACTGCCGAAGAGGGGCAAAAAAAGTTGGGTACCACACTAGAATTGCTGCAATGGAAGGTTTAGAATGGTGTATCCGACAAGGGATTTGGGGAGTTACTGACCATCGCAAAGAAGATGCTTCTAAAGGCAAACGAATTGCCCGTCACTACATACGTAGCAAAACAGATCGTCTGCCCTCTGGGATTAGAAATCCAGAAGATACATGCATGTCCTAATGACTGCATCCTCTACCGTGGCAAGGAGTACGAGAATTTGGATGCATGCCCGGTATGCCGTGCATCGCGGTATAAGATCAAGCGAGATGACCCTGGTGTTGTTGAGGGCAACGGTGAACGTCCTAGGAAGAGAATCCCTGCGAAGGTGATGTGATATGCTCCTATAATACCATGCTTGAAATGTTTGTTCAGAAACAAAGAGCATGCAAAGTTGCTGTGATGGCATAAAGAAGACCGTAAGGTAAACGATATGTTGAGACACCCCGCTGATAGGTCCCAATGGAGAGCAATCAACTGAGAATTCCCAAAGTTTGTAGATGACGCAAGAAACTTAAGGTTTGCTTTAAGTATAGATGGCATAAATCCTTTCGGGGAGCAGAGCAGCAGTCATAGCACTTGGCCTGTTACTCTATGTATCTACAACCTTCCTCCATGGCTATGCGTGAAGCGGAAGTTCATTATGTTGCCAGTGCTCATCCAAGGCCCGAAGCAACCTGGAAACGACGTTGATGTATACCTGAGGCCATTAGTTGAGGAACTTCTACTTTTATGTGGGTTGAGTACAAACATGAACACTTTGACCTACGGGCATTGTTGTTCATAATAATCAATGCTTGGCCTGCTTTTAGTAATCTTTCAGGATAGTCAAACAAGGGATATAATGCATGCACGCACTGTTTTCTTGACATGGGAGGTATATTTTTGAAAAAATGTCAAAAGGTCGTGTACATGGGCCATCGTCAATTTTTTCCATTGAATCACGCCCTAAGAAAGAGAGGTAAGCATTTTAAAGGTAAGGCAGAGCACCAAACAAAGCCTAACAACCGTAGTGGTGAGGATGTATTCAATATGATCAAGGACGTACAAGTAGTCTTTGGGAAGGGACCCAACAGCCATCCTATTCTAAATGATGCTAATGGACATGCACCCATGTGGAAGAAGAAGTCCATATTTTGGGAGCTACCCTACTGACAAGTCCTAGAGGTCCGCAGCGTGATTGACGTGATGCACCTAACGAAGAATCTTTGTGTGAATCTGCTAGGCTTCATAGGTGTGTATGAGAAGTCTAAGGATACACTAGAAGCAAGATAGGACTTGTAGTGTATGAAACAACGCGAGAACCTACATCCAGAGAAGGTAGATGATGGACATCAGTACTTAAGTCCTGCTAGCTACACTCTTAGCAAAGAAGAGAAGGAATGCATGTTTGAATGCCTAAACAACATCAAGGTCCCATCTGGCTTCTCCTCAAATGTAAAAGGGATAATAAATATGGCAGAGAAGAAATTTCTAAACTTAAATCTCATGACTGCCATGTGCTTATGACGCGATTGCTTTCGGTTGCATTGAGAAGGATTCTACCTCCAAATGTACGATTAGCCATCGTGAAACTATGTGCATTCCTCAACGTAATTTCTCAGAAGGCGATCAATCCAGCGCATCTAGCAAAGCTACATAATGACATGGTCCAATGTCTTGTCAGCTTTGAGTTTGTGTTCCCGCCATCCTTCTTTAATATTTTGACGCACCTCCTAGTTCACTTGACCAAAGAGATTAGTATTCTCGGTCCTGTGTTCCTACACAACATGTTCCCCTTTGAGAGGTTCATGGGAGTCCTAAAGAAATATGTTCACAATCGTGCTCGGCCAGAAGGAAGCATCGCCAAGGGCGACGGAACAGAGGAGGTCATTGAGTTCTGCGTTGATTTTATTCCTGACCTCGACCCGATTGGTGTTCCTAAATCATGGCATGAGGGGAGACTAAGTGAAAAGGGAACACTAGGGAAGAAAGCATATATTGACAAGGAGGACAATTATTTCCGTAAAGCACACTACATAGTCCTACAAAACTTCTCCTTGGTGGATCTGTATATCGAGGTACACACGTTCATTTTACGATCCGAATTCCCAGGGAGGACTGAAGGCTGGATTTCTCGTCGGCACATGGAATCTTTTGATGGTTGGTTGCAAAAACGATGTCAGGGTGACGAGAGTCTAGATGACCAACTGTACTTGTTGTCTAGGGAACCATCTTGGGATATCTTGACATTCAAAGGGTACGAGATAAATGGCAATACATATTACACGATAGCCCAAGATAAAAGGAGCACCAACCAAAACAGTGGTGTCCACATAGATGCCATAGACCCAAATGGGAATAAGGAACTATATTATGGCCGCATAGAGGAGATATGGGAATTAGACTATGGACCTTATTTTAAGGTTCCTTTATTTCGATGCGAATGGGTAAAGGTGACCGGAGGTGGGGTAATAGTGGACCATCAATACGGAATGACAACAGTGGACCTCAACAATCTTGGGTATAGAGACGAACCATTCGTCTTAGCCAAGGATGTGAATCAGGTTTTCTATGTGAAGGACATGTCTATCAAACTGAAGAAAGGGAAAACCAACGACAATGGCTCGGACAATGAGCCAAAGCGCCACATAGTTCTTTCAGAGAAAAGAAACCTCGTGGGAATCGAGGACAGGTCTTACATGTTAGAAGATTATGAAAAGAATAATGGAATTCCGCCCTTCATAGTAAACAGTGACCCAAGCATCCTGCTAAATAATGAGGACACTCCATAGTTACGGCACGATCATAACCAAGGGACATACGTCAAGAAAAAGTTTATTGTTGTTCCCGCTTGATATGGTTATGTAGTAGACCTATTATGTAATAATTGTGACTTTATATTTTTTTTGTCGTGTTTTCATATTTTCTACGGTTTAAATGAATTTTCTGCTTGATGGTGGATTTCCCGTGGAGAATGTGTGATGAAAAGCAAATGATCAACGTTAATAAGACGTGAAAACTAATTTCCTGTCGAAAAACAATAGTTTTAATGATTTTAATTAAGTAGTACATTTTTGCATGGTGCAAATTGTGATTATTATTTACACTATATTAAATATTTATATGGCAAAACAAAAGAGTTTAGGTTATAGATTTTTGTTGTGTATAATAATGCAAAACCAGGTCCAGGATTTTTTTTTATAATTTTTTGGCTAATATTTTATTTACTAGGCAATTAACAACTCTCTGCATATTTATCTCTACAACTAAAACATTGCCAGAACAATTGTTCATGGCAGACGAAAGACGCCCACCGCGATGGTTCACCCGGCAGCAAATGCGCTCGGTCAAACAAATTCACACCCGATCAAACAAAAACGCCGCACAGTCTGCCTCCAATCCCGTGCGATGGACCCAGAAGCGCGGTGGAATCGGCCAATCAATTCCGCTCGCTCGATTCCCCAGCGCACACACGGCACGCTCCCCCGGACAAACAGCCTCCATCCCTCGCGAGATCATACCTCGATTTAGTTTTCCTCCCCCTCACCAAGACCAATACTCGGTGACTCCGCACGACTCCGAGCGTCAGCGCCGGAAGCAAGGGCAAGGTGGCGTGCGCGTGGCTCTTCCTCACGACATGGAGCGACGGCGGTGAGGCGCGGCAGCTGCCAGCATCCAGAGAACGCGGGCGCCGTCTGCCCCGCGAGGCCACCTTCCCGGTAGAGCGGCGTCACGGCTGCGGAGGCGGCGCAGAATCCCAACGGCGGAGGCAGCGCGATGCCCTAGCGGCGCGGCAGAGGCAGCGCGACGCCCTGGTGGCATAGCCGATCCGTGCGCTCACCTTCATGTCCAACGAGAAGGTGTCCCCCGTTTCTTCGTTTTTCTTTCTTTGACTGCTCCGGTTTTGCAACAGATGCCAATCATCCAGTGTGCAACTCTTAATATGCCCACAAATCGTAAATCAAACAGTGAAGCACTGGTCCATGTTATACACTAAAGATTATTCTTTAGCAGATGCCAATTGAGCACCAGTCCATGTTCTACACTTCAGAACATTCTTCCACACATGTCCTGCTAAAAATTGTAAATGAAAACAACATTCTTTCCAAACATGTTGTTTAGAAGCCAACAATAATCAAGGCGAGGCAAACCATAGAAGAAAGTATGGTAAGAATAGGGAAAAATGTTTTTGGCTAGAAGCTACAATTGTTGTGTACTCAGTATATATATGCATAAAAGAAAAGCTACTAGCAACTATCCTGTATTTCAGAGATACGGCCAGCTCAGTGAGCTGTAAGTGTGCAATATGGCTTTTTTTATCCACAACCAGCTCACTTTTGATAATGTTAATTCGTTCTGTCCATTCCTGTATTTGAAAAATGTGTCAAACTCAATGCAAACTTCTATATGATCTTAAAAGCTTACTGGAAACAAAAATACCTTGCTAGCTGTATTCCCAAACAAATCTAAGCAGTCCACTACATTGAGCTCATTTTTCTTTTGCCTATAATCATATTTGTTTGTTACCGGTAACACCAAGAGAGGCAGTATGATGGACTAAAAAAATCATTGGTGATGCCTCCATCAACGGTGCCAAGCCCCAATGCCAACAGAACTCTGAAACCCCAAGCATCAAAAGTCCAGAACAATGAGTGGACTTTCTTTGCATGTGTTCATCAAGAGCAACCTTCCTTTGTTACTGGTAACACTGATAGGTGGTATAACAGGCTATAAAATCTTTAGCATTGTCCTGCATCCAAAGTGGCAAGCATGAACCATGCCAGTGAGCTGTAAGTGTGCAATATGGCTTTTTTATTCACAACCAGCTCACTATATATATGCATCAGGCAATGCAGTTAATTTCTCCAGAGAATCCATCTGGTGGAACTATAAGGTATCTTCTCTGTCAGCAAATTGCAGGCATCACCTTTTATGTATATGAGGGTATCTTTGTGAAGGCAATGCCTAGCACTAAGATCTCTGAACTCATGTTAGTAAGAGCAGAACATGAATTCTGAATCGTTGACAACCTGAACTATGAGTTGGGTGAATCGTTGCTTGCTAACCAATATTCTCAAGACTGAAACTAAATTCACATTTTGTCATATATTTGATAGCGATTTTGCTAACCCCTGAAAATGATATGGATCAACATGTATTTGATAATTTTAATTCGTTTTGTCCCTTCCTGTATTTGAAAAATGCAACATTCAATTACCCTTTGCATACTTAATTGTTATGACAATAATCGTGTAGATAGGAATGCGTCACCAACTTTCTGACTGAAATCTTCATGAATACATGCCTAGCTGCGTACACCATTGCACTACTTAAACCAAACTCAGATGATATAATATCTAAATTTGCCTAAAATGCAAGTGCATCAGTGCTATATGTTTCTATTTTCTTGGAGTCAGAAACCACAAGTTTTTCTCATGCAATTAGTACTCTAATTAGTACCTTGGTATTCATCCTTAACTCATTTGTATGCTACAGGATAACAGTGAAAGGTAGAAGAGACCGACAAATTAGAAGCACAGAACTATAAGGGTGTTGCTGTTTGTTCAGTTTTGCTAAAAAACAATCATACGCTGCTATTATCTCTGAACCCATGTTAGTAAGGGAATACATGAACTCTGCATCGTGTATTGGATTTGACAACCTAAACTCAAGGCTAAAACTAAATTCTAAGGCTGTCATATATTTGATAGGGATTTGCTAACCCCTGAAACTGATATGGATCAACATGTGTTCGATAATGTCAGGTCATGATGAGGGACCTGTAAAAAGATAAATCATGCACACTGATAGGAAAACTAGGACACAAGAAACATACAATTTCTTCTTACCTGAAGCTACTCTCAGATTATCTGTCAGATAGAAGAAAGCATGATGTTGTCATGTCTTTCATCTTAGATAAATATTTTAATTGGAATAGGTAAATCAATTCCTCCTGATTTTCTGAGGAGTTAACCAGCAGCGAGTTGTGTCCTTCTCATAATATACTCTTTATGCAAGAACAAAAAAACATGTTACCTACTGATTTTTCTTTATGCAAAATAAAAAGGACAGTTCTGTTTGGTTGTTGTGCTGCAGGGAGAAGTTACTTTGGGAACACCGACTACAACCACTGGGGGTGAAGCTTAGTTAACTTTTTTGTGTTTAGGTCAGATGCAAATCAATCCCTCCTCACTTTTTTTTGTGTTCCCCTAAGTGTCTTCCTCAAGGATACAACCATCTAGCATTGATATGTAGTCTGATAATTGTTATATCATATTCCATGGTCTCACTTATCTTTGAAGACTGGAGCGGTATTCCAACAGATGACGTGCCCAGCACGTGTTTGTCGAATTTAAGCTTTGGTGACAAAAATTGCTAATTCGTTGCTAGCATGAAAAAACACTATTACAAATTTCCTTGCTGTTTATTTTTTTCATTCAGATTGTACAATATGTTTCCTTCAGTGTGTTGCTAGAATTCTTAGCAAGTTTAGTTCCTTGTTCAACATGTTGCCTACTAAACTGGTTGTAATCAAAGTCGGGAAGCATGCCCAAATGTGTGATAAGTAGAAATATGATCCAATTAACATCTCCTAAGGCTAAAACACGTTCTGTCCATCAGCCCGTCACTATCGTTTGCTCCTGCTGTTCAGTGTCATCTTTCTACAGCTGTGCTTTCGATTTGAATTTTCATTTCACCTAAGTAGAAATATGATCTCTAGGATACTTTACATCTGTTCATATTGTTCAGATTATGTGCTGCTACGAGTATATGTGTTCCTATTGCAACACACGGACATTTACCTAGTATAAAATAAATATATAAAAAAGGAAAAACTTCTAGAAACTGGCGGGAAGCCGAAATGCAGTCCACCTTTACTTCCGGGTGGATCAACCACCCGGGACTAATGGTGGGCTGCGTTTTCGCGGCCCGCCAAAAAACAACTTTAGCCCCGGGCCGTGGCTGCACCCGGGGCTAAAGGTCAGACCTTTAGTTCCGGTTCTTACCATTGTCTAGGACTAAAGGTCCTTTAGTCTCGGGCCGTGGCTTCACCCAGGACTAAAGGCCCCCCAAATATATATCGCCTCGTCTTCTTCTCCCCCTCCATCGTCTTCATTCTTCGCCCGAGAGCCACCATGCCGTCACCACTCCTCATTGCCTCCAGCCGCCTCCATGCGCCTCTTCTATCTCTCGCCGTCTCCGTCGACGGCCCGTCTCGCGCCTCTTTCATCCGTGCGCGGTGCCCAGACCTGGATCTGCCGCCATCGTCCTTGCCCTCACCCAGATCTGATTTGGATCCACCGCTGCGTCCTCGTTGCCGTCGTCGATCCTCGTCCTCATCGTCGCCAGCTTTGGCCCTGGCTCCACGCGCACGCGTGCCTCACCGTGCGGTCGTCGTCCCCTTCGCCGGAGCGCTCGTCGTCGTCCCTGTCGCCACGTGCTCGTCCTCGTCATCGAGAGATCACCTTCAGCTAGCACCGTGCCTCGAGCTCATCCTCCAACCCCGGCGGCTAGCTCTACGCGCACGCGCGCCTCGTCCCGGTTGGCTCCACACGCGCACGTGCTCATTGTCCTCCGTGCTCGTCGTCCTCGATCTCCTCACCGTGCTCGTGCTCATGCTCGTCCTCACCGTCGTTCTCGTGCTCGTCGTGCTATATGTGAGCAACAGTGTGTGTGATGTGCATGTGCATATTATTTTTTCGGGATAGAAAAAATATAGAAAAATAGATAAATTTTATTTGTAGACAAAATAGAAAAAATGTAGTAGTTTACTTAAATATAATACATATATATATATAGGAAAAATGTTGAGTGGTATGAATTGTAGAAAAAATGTAGTAGTGTACTACAATATATAGTTGTAGAAATATATTAGAATCTTCATCACAATTGAAAACATTGTTTTTATTAGTGCTATGAATTTTTTGGTATATATATTTGAATTTTGATATATTGACATTAATGTTGATATATATCCCAATAATATCCTGAGCTCCGCTCCAAACCCTAACCCAGCCGAGCTCCGCTCCAAACCCTAACGAAGGCGTAAATAATAACCCTAAATTCTATAGTTATATATATTTGATTCTTCATAATTAGTGTGACATGAATTTTGATATATTTATATACACCAATGTAGATCATGATATATATATATATATATCCTAATATCCTGAACTCGCTCCTAACCCTAACCTGGTCGAGCTCCGCTCCAAACCCTTATATATATCCTGATTGAGTTCCGCGCATGCAAATCCTAACCAAAGCTCGGTGTAAATAATAACCTTGAATTTTATAGTTATTTAAGTTTAAGCCCCTGGCACTATCCATTAATTAGCATATGTATGACTAGTGTATATGGTTTTCATTTATATATAGTTGTGGTAATTAAGATGGCCGAGCCATAAGACGACTACGACCAGAATGAGGCCATGATGAACATTATCAATGCCGGCACTCAATATGGCCCCAACAACCAGGTCGAGGCTGACCCAAAGTTCGATGACGGCTCTCAATACTTACTAAATTTTGAAGATGAGCAAGAACCTCTTGTGCAAGAAAATCCTATGCAAGAAAATGCTGGCGAGGTATATTTGTTAATAATCTTGCATCTCTTGTATACATGAAATTAAACATAATTCCATTAATTCGTGTGTATATATATGTATTACTGAATCTTTGTGTTTCTTCGTACATAGCCCTCTAGATCAATGACGTCGATGAAAAGTGTACGAGGCCTGACAAAACCGTTGCAGGGCCACTACATAATCACAGAAGTTGATCCTAATACCGACGAACCGCTCCTGCCAAAAAACAATGCAAAGAAGTTCGTAAACCACTGTGGGGTTTTTGTTAGGGACAAGGTCCCGATCAGCGTTCGTGAATGGAAAAAGAGGAAGGATGATCCTCTGATCAGTTTTGTCTCTGAGCGAGAAAAGAACATTTTTTGGGATTTAGTCACTGCACATTTCACTCTAGCAGCAGGTGTAGATTTAAGAAATCTAGTTAAAAGTTAGGCTCTCAAAAAGATGGCCACATAATTCTAGACCTGAAAGAAGAAGCTGTACACTAAATTTGTCAAGAAGAATCTGACTCTAGATTTTGGTGAAAATAGCCTGTACAAAAAGTTGAGGGACAACTGGCCTGAATTTGTGAGGTACAAGACCTCAAAAGAGGGTGAGGAACGGGTGAGAAGGAACCAACATAATGCGTGATAGAAGCGGTACCATGACAAAATAGGATCAAGTGACTACAGGAGTGCCATTCCAAAGTGGCAAAGAATGGAAGAAGACCTGTTTGCCAAAGGGATCAATCCATTTTTAATCGATTGGTCCGAACGCTCCAAGAATTGGTTTTTCGCGCATGGGGGATCACTGGACCCAGAGACCGAGGAGTCGGTTGTTGGTGGAACAATCAGAGAAGCAGCATGAAGACTTTTTGATATTATAGATGCTTCTGCCAGTGGTGCCTTTGTGCCCAACCAAGAGAAGGATGAGCTCACGTACGCCCTCTAGACTCCTAAACACCCTGGGTGAACGTGAGACAAAGGGTTGATTTTGTGGCGGCATGGCTTCCTTGAGAACACCACAACCTACAGAAGCCGCCAGCGAAGGAAGGATGAGTAGGTAGAGCGGATCTGCAGGTTAGAGGAGGCGACACTTCAATCATGGGGGCAAGAGCGGGAGCGAGAACTAAGCATGGAAGCGAGAATGCAAGAGGAAATCAAAAGGCAAGTGGCTCTACGGTTGAGTAGCCAAAGGCAGTCATCAACATCAGAGCATGCAGTCAACATTAGCCCCCCACAGCTAAGAAGCAGTTGTGCTTCCACTGAGCTCCCAAATCAAGATGAAGCATTGCAGCACTTCCCCGTGGATGACATCACCATGCCTTTGATGCCATGTGAGCTGCACATTCCCTTGGGGAATACCGATGCCACAGTATTGGTGGCGCACGGTATTGTTTCTCCTGTGGTCCCCGACAAGACACCAACAATCCATGGGAATCCAATTTCACCTGGCTATTATAGCGTCTCGGTGGATAGAGTTATCAAAGACTATAGGGAAGTGCCTCTTGACTTTCCTAGAGGTGATGGGGAGAAGACCCTAGGACAAGCAGAGCATTCATTCGTTTTATGGCGCAAGCGCTACATCATTATTCCTGGTGCGGCGGCTAGGGTACCGTAGCCTCCTTCTCAACTACCTCATGATAGGTGCGGATGAAAGTGAACAAAATAGTTTTTCAATAATTAATCATTCTCAATTATTGGCTTCTCACGTAATAACCATTTACTCCCAATCATTTTTGTACTCACAGGTCTCCCAACCTGAGTCCACTTCCATCCCATGATGATCATCAGAGTGCTCTAGATGATGATGATGCGTTCCATGGCACGGCTGCATCTCCATCTCCATCTCCTCCAAGGCGGTGTCCCCCTCCTTCGCCTCTCGTGCCGCAGAACTAGAAGAGGCCCCACCCTCGGTGAAGAAGAAAGCCAGTTGTCGTAAAACAAAGCGCCCTCTAGAAAAGGTACCTTACGTGTAGTCTAAAGAGGAATCAAAAGCGGTGGCACAAAAAAATTTGGTTAACTAGAAGCAAGGTTTAGCAGAATCAAGCGCAAGGAGGTTGGAAGTTGAGAAAAAACCCGCCAAAGCCGCACTACATAGCTCAACGAGAACTAAAAAAATCAATGAGTGCGAGAAAAAGAAGCGTGAGGCACGTAAGCCCTCGCCATTATCGAACTATGAACGCTCTCTGGACAAGTCATATAAGGCGTCATTGAAAGCGAAGAGAGCAGGAAAAGATGTTGCACATCTCGGACAGCAATCTAAGCAATCTATCAACCCGCTAGTTGTTGAGGGTGATTTCACAAATGCACTATGCGGTCCAATAGATAAGGAGGCACTGTAGGACTTCATGGCCACCATAGGTCTCATAGCTGAACAACTCATGGGGGGAGCATCGATACCAACAGGCGACTATGATATTTACCGGACCTATGTGTATGGCCAGAGTCTTGTCAACCCTAAGTACTACTCATCACTGGGTACGCAGATGTTCTTGGTGAACAAGTGGTACTTAAAAGCGACCGAGAATGACGAAGAAGCATGGCTTGTTGCCAAAGTGAGACCAGAGCATTACTTGAGCTATGACATTGTACATATTGAGTTCAATGAATTACACCAACTATTACACCGGGACGCTCTCGACAAATCTCTCGTCTGCTGTTGGTGTCTGTAAGTGATTCTTTCTACAATTGAATTGAAGTAATTTGCATGTTAGTTCATTGTTCATATATAGTTATCCTCACACTATATATATTGTACTATATATATGCAGATATGAGATGCTGAAATTGAAGAAAAAAGCGATGACTGAGGTTGGTTTCATTGATCCGAATCGTGTATTCAAGGACATAGTTACTCCATATGTAAATGGCGACCTCAAGTGGAGAAGCTTCTGTTCAGGTTCTTAGATAAGAACGCTAACAAGACACTGATACTCTTCCCATGCAGCTTCAAGTGAGTGTGTGAAAGGTCCTTGTTTGGTTTTGGTAATTGAGTGACAACCTAGGTGGACTAATTGTGTTAATGTGAGATACACAGATGATTAGTCCACAGGTACATATGTGTGAGCAACATATGCCATGAAGGTGAAAATGGCTCGGAGATGTTGCAAAGCTCACACATGTGATGTTGAAGGAGCGCATTGCACATAAGACATGACATTGAGTCATGTGGTCAAGGTGGAGAAGATCAAGACATAACTTGGCTTGATGGACCGGTTGCAAGCGTGAAGGGCAAGTCGGAGGCTTTGGAGCGATGGACCGCATGGCAGTGAAGCTTGAGCAAGACTTGGCGCTGATGGACGAAGGCAATGGTGAAAAGCAAGTGAAGTCAAGATCGATGAACCAATATGATCATGTGATGATATGAAGTGGATCATATCATTGTTGATCGTGTTGGTGCATGTGTTGCATCAACATTGGAGGAGAAGGAATGGAATGCGCAAGGCAAAGGTATAACCTAGGGCATTTTATTTCACCGGTCATAGGTGTGTAGAGAAGTTGATGACCGGGTTTAGGATAGATGGTCATACTATCAAGAGGGGAAAACTTGTTTGCATATCGGTCATCTAGTGCCACTCGAGTGATCTAACTTTGCATCGTCGCTAGGACCGAGTGGCGTGGCAAGTTGAGTGGCTAATCCTTTGGGAAATGTTTGTGAAAAGCTAACACACATACACATGGTGGTATACACTTGGTGGTGTTGGCACATTTACAAAGGAGAAGAAGTTGGAGTTGATGTGGATCAACTTGGTAAAGAAAAGGGTTCGAAACTTCATCGGCGGACAGTCCGACGGTGCCATCGGTGCCTTGTACAGAAAAGACAGGGTTTCACAGAGTGCACTGGACGCTGGGGTCCTACGTCTGGTTAGTGGCAGCAGTGAAGGCGCAGGCGTCGGTCTTCGACCGGACGCTGGGTCACTTCATGACCAGACGCTGAGTGGGTGTGTCCGGTCCCACTGACGTGGCAACACAGAGAAGAGGAGAAGGACCGGACGCTGATGCTACGTTCTATCATGACCGACCAGACACGTCTGGTCGCGGTTGAGCAGCTCTGGGAGCTTACTAGAAGTGACCGGACGCTAGAGTCATACGTCCGGTCGTGATCTAACTGACGCGTCCGGTCGTGAATGGAACCTCTCTGGAAATGGCCGGACTCGGCAGAGGTGCGTCCGGTCTTGGCACTGTGCTGCATTCGGTCATCACTTCACCATTGAGATTAAGCAACTGAGGTTGAACGGAAGCGACACATGGCGTGCATCCGTTGACCGGACGCTGGACTGGGTGCGTCCGGTCAATCTGACCGGAGCGTCCGGTCACCCCGAGCTGTGCCCAGTGAAGGGGTACAACGGCTCTATTTTTGTGGGGGACTATAAATAGAAGGAAGTCTCGGCCTTGGGCTGGTAGCTAAGCACACTAGAGCCTTGGTGGCTTATGTGGTAGTGCTTGGGAGCCCTCTAACTCACTTGAGCTTGATAGTGTTCATCCGATCGAGTGAATGAGCGATTCTAGTGCGATTGCATCGAGTGGCACTAGGTGATCGAGTTGTAAGCCGGTGGTGCTTGTTACTCTTGGAGGTTGCCACCTCCTAGATAGCTTGGTGGTGGTCTCCATCGAAGCCCGCAAGAAGCTTGTGCGGTGCTCCGGAGAAGAGCATATGGAGGGGCATTATGCTCGCCCCGCGGGAGCCACGAAGAGCAACTCTAGTTGAGCGTGTCATTGAGCTACCCTCACTTTCGGGGTAGGTTCTTGCGGTGCCCGACGTGCGGGCTTGACGGGTGATGCCAATTAGCCGCCGAATCACCAAGTGAGCGGTCGACACAACAGGGACTAGCGTGTTGGCAAGCACATGAACCTCAGAAAAAATCATCGTGTCATCCTTGTGTTCCCATTGGTTTGCATCCTCGTTACAAAAGCTTATAATTACTTTCATATACATTGTGCTTGTGTAGTTGCTTTTGTAATTAGTTAGCTTGTGTAGCTTGCTAGTTATCTTCTTGCTTGTGTAGCATAGAAGTAGCTTCCTTGCATGGCTAATTTGGTTTGTGTAACCTTGTTAGTCACATTGCCTAGTTTGTGTAGCTAAGTATTTGTGCTCTCTAATTTGGCATTGGTTGCCTTGTTATTGAGCATTGCTAGTGAGCTTAGGTGGCTTTGTGCTTTTGTTTACTAGCATGTGTAGGAGCTCCCTTGTTACTTGAAGTAATAGGGGCATAGGTTTGTGTGACCTTGCTTCTAGGATTGGTTAGGTGAGCTCTAGCTAGCCCGACACCTTTGTTGTCCAATTAGGATCTTTATAAGGTGTTTGTAAACTTAGATAGAGGGGTGTAGTCTTGGTTAGACCGATAATTTTAATTCCGCATTTGTTTCAGTAAGCCGGCGTGATTAATTTTAGAAATAATTATTCACCCCCCTCTAGTCGCCATCTCGACCTTACAGTGTGAATGTCTTGTGCCCATTTTATTTTGCTTACTCCATGTTGACTTTAGTTAATGAGTTATGCCTGCGTATAATCATGTAGCTTTCACTAGATATTGCTGGTCATCGATATGACCAGGAGTCTAGTAAAAATCTTTGACTCAGCGACAAAACCCCGGGCAGATTACCAAGAAATCCTCAATATACTCCAGTGGTAATTTTGGTCTCGCACACACCATATACTCTCTTATGCCATTTTAATGATATAACTTCATTTATTTATTTTGTTGAGCAGTGCTTGGAAAACGTTCGTCGAGAAACACCATTATGGTAATTGGGAAGTGCCTCTGTATATAGTCCAATACCTAGTAAGTACTATCTAGGTCACCAAATCTTTATTTAGTTTAATTCATTATTACCATGCTTCATTGGTTGATGATGAATTTTTTTTCTCGTAAAGTGGTGTCTGCTGTAGGGATCGGAAAACAACTTATGTGGATATTACGTCTACGAGTTCCTCATGGAGTACTCAAGAAGAACAAGTGAAGAGATCCTCGAAGTACGTTAAAAATATACACAATTTATTTATTACCATTGTGTTGATATATATAATCATATATATATATATATTCATATTTTTGCTTTCATTCGAATTGAAGATTGAATGGAGGAAGCAAAAGGTCCTGTGATGTGACCAGATCAAAGCAATTCAAGAGGCATTGTCAGGATTTCTTTTGGAGCAGGTCATAGATCCCAAGGGCGCGTACTACTGTGACCCTAAATAATTCATACCTAGTAGCCAAACGACGCAAGATTAGGGTTGCAAGAAATCCCAAGAACATGAGTACATTTGTGACTTTGTTATATATGTACATATTTCATGCATGCACAATATCTTGAAATATTTGTATATATATAGTTTCATATATTTCAGTGTGTTATTTATGTATAATGCTCGAACGGAACCTTATACGTACGTATATTAGCTACGTAGAATTTGTATACGAAAAGCTAATCGAAACAAAAAAGAATTGAATTGAAAAGAAATCAAAAGGAATAAAATGGAAAAAATAAAGGAACCTTTAGTACCGATTGGAAACACCAACCGGGACTAAACATGCCAGCCCCGATGCAATGTCGGAGGGCCATTTAGTCCCGGTTGGTAATAGCAACTGGCACTAAAGGTCCACTTTCAGTCCCGGTTCCCAGAACTGGGACTAATGGGAGGGTCTTTAGTCCCGAATTCGCAATCCCAGTTGGGCAACCGGGACGAGGGGTTTGCCAACCGGGATTGCAACCCAGTCCTGCTCTAGTGACTGCAAAAGTTCCACTTCACGATTGGCTTCAAATCGAATTGACCTTGCTTCAGTTCTCAAGAGGAAACATGAATTGAATAAGTCAATTATCTAATTCCGAAATGTTGGATCGGTCTTGGAAACATGAATTACAACTCCAGAAGTTTTACTTCACGATTGGCTTCAAATCGAACTGCGCCTTGCTTCAATTCTCAAGAGGAAAAATGAACTGGATAAGTCAATTATCTAATTCCAAAATGTTGGATCGGTCTTGGTATCTGAAGTTTGTAATGAACGATTGCGCTCTTTTTTTTTTTGACAGAGGTAAACTCGGTTTTTATAGAAAACAAAAAATTCAGATTACAGACAAATAAAGAAACTAGGATGCTAGATAACCAATAAGGTCTCGAAACAAATGAACTAACAAAGAACTAAATCACCCCCTCGAGAGCCCAGCGAAAGGATACAACCGCAACAAGAAACCGGAGACAACGCTCCCAGCAAAGTCCACTTCCTATTACAAAACACAACACTACTACAATAAACTTAATGGAGACGGGCAAAGGCAACCGCCTCCGTCGAAAGATCACGGTTAATCCATGAATAACAGAGGCGGTTGCCTTGCCCGTCTTGGTTAATCAGTTAGCGGACGCCCGCCTCGGTAAATCGATAAAAAAACAAAAAAATCTAGGCCCGACGCCGAGCCCACTCTTAGGCCCAACGCTGAGCCTGCTTCTGGGAACGCCATGCCGCCGCTGGTGGTCGGATCCACGCCCACGCCGCCGCTGGTTGCAGGATCCACGTCGATGGTGGCCGGATCCGCGCCCTCGCCGCCGTTGGTGGCCGGATCCACGAGCCCTACCGCCAGATCTAGCGGATCCTCGAGCCCCAACGCCAGATCTAGCGGATCTGCGAGCCTCGACGTCGGATCCGCGAGCCCAGCCATGCGCTTCGCCGCCGGAGGCCCCGCGTCACTGTCGGAGGATGGGAGCAGTGCGTCGCTCCGACGCTGGAGAGAGACGAGCGCCTCCAGAGGCCCCGCCCCGCTGCACTCGCAAGCCGCCACCGCAGCCTGGCGCGAGTAGCCCGTTGGGGTGCGAGCGCCTCCCACCACCTCCAGAGAGCACCCAGCGCGAGAGGAGAGAGGAAGCGCCCGCCGGTGAGAGATGAGAGAGCGGGCCATGTGCATGCACGAGAGAGACGAGAGGGAGAGAGCGGGCTATGCATGCGCGAGAGAAGCGAGAGAGACGAGCGCCTCCTCTCTCGTGAGGACTGAGCCGAGAGAGGAGAGAGAGTGGTGTGCGGCGGCGGGTGAGGGAATGAGAGATGGCTGTGGATAACCCTAACTCTTCATACACACACACACACACGATGAATGTAGGCCCGAGATGGGCTGCTTGCTGGGCCACCATTTTTTGGAGGCGGGCCTTACAACGTAACCGCCTTTGTTAATCATTAACCGAGACGGTTGCCTTATAATAACCGCCTCGGTTAATGTCGATTAACCGAGACGGTTGTGTAAAGGTAAACGTCTCGGTTAATTGATTAACTGAGGCGGTCGCATTATAATAACCGCCTCGGTTAATGTCGATTAACCAAGGCGGTTGTGTAAAGTTAAATGCCTCGGCTAATCTATTAACTGAGGCGGTTGTGTTAGGACAAAAGCCTCGGTTAATCGACATTAACCGAGGCGGGCGCATTAGGTTGACCGCCTCCGTTAATGATTAACCGAGATGGTTGCTGGGCTGGCTGCCCGACCACCGAATAACGGAGGCGGACAACCGGCCCTCCCGTCTCCGAGCCCTTTTGCCAAACGCCTCGGTTAAGTTTATACTGTAGTAGTGCAATCTTCAGGTCTTGAGCAAAACTTCAGCTTCACAACACTCCTTCCACTTGCAGGTTCACAGTTCGCTTCCAGAAGTCCATCGACCAATTCGCCAGCTTCTATATCTTGTTGTCCAAGTATAACATTGATATAAGTCATTTCTCCATTCAAGGCCACTTAAAAAAATCAAAATAATGAATTTAAAAATCTAAAAACATGAAACAGAATTACAGGGCCCTAAATAATTTTAGATGAAAAATTAGTCAACTGTAAAATTACAGATCTCTTCGAGTACTATAGCTTTTGCATAAATTTTTCCTTCATTCGACTTTATTTGTAAAACTTATAAATTTTATTGTGTTGCACCTATTTCAGAGACATATCAAATTGCCAATGACCTCTAAAAATCCATTTATAGAGACATTGTACTTTCTAACCGTCTCTAGAAATGTTAATTTTAGAGGTAACTGGGCTTTCTAACCACCTTTAGAAATAGAGGCCATTTCTAGAGATGGTTGGGCTTTCTAATCGCCTCTAAAAATCAGTCTTAAAAAACAATTTCTAAAGACAGGCCCAGCTCAAAATCTATTTTTAGAGACAGTTCTTGTTAGAGTCATCTCTAGACTAAAATAGAGTCATCACTAAAATTGGCTTTTGTAGTAGTGAAAGCTAAGTTGGTAAGGTTATGGGTTCAAATCCTCAACTTGACATGGATGCTCGTATTCTTAATTTTCTTTCAAAATTTAACGACGTTATTCATTAAATGGTAGGTGACAGCTCATCGATAGCGAGGCGCATGTGAAGAATACATCAGTATCTAGATTTACCGTTGTAGCTCAGTTGTTCAGAGGTGCTCATAAATGTTTTACATTTATGTGAGCATCTATGTCAAAACATATGTTGAAAGAACATGAGTGCTTGAAAGTATCATTAGGAAAAATAATAATGTATCTGTTGTTTTTCTAGTTTTATGGTTCAGAAGCACTGGAGGAGGCTTGGACTTGATCCGTGCTTGTAATCTGGAGTTCCCAGCTGATACCTTTTTAATGCTTCCAATACAATACTAGCAGGGTATACCTCTTTTTTTTTACAACAAACATTTTATTATTCAACAGCATCTAGCTGTAAGTAAAGATACAGAGTTGATGCTCACAGATTGCAGTGCATCTATCATTGGGCACTGATGTGCATGAGATGTGTTGGAACAAACACATGAGAAAGACAGGTTGGAGGACTGAAAGTCCTGAAGAGCCTGTCTAGCTAAAGTATCAGCCGTTTGATTTAGGCTTCTGCTGATCTTGAAGGTCCTTGTGCTTCTGTGTTGCGAGTAATTGAAGAAGTGTTGTGTGAGGTGCTTGATTCTCCAATCTGGGGGGTTGGAGTGATCCTCAGAATTAAGAAAATGTACCAGCTCCTGATTGTCAGATAAGAAGTTCATGTTCTGAAGATTGAGGCGCATCGTTATCTCCGCAGCAAAAGCCAGAGCTGCTGCCTCCGCCATCAGCACCGAGGATGCTGCTGCCATGGCCGCCTTGATATAGATGGTCTGTGGCGGATGTACCTGAGTGTTGACGATGAAAACACCTAATCCAGCCGTTTTGGTCATCGTAGAGGCTTGGTCAGGCAATGTTGAAGCGTCAGTATAACACCTGGATCCTGTCAACAATGCTGGACAATGTAGTATGTATCCTTCCTGAGGTGTTGGTCTTGACCTGAGTGTTAGCTAAATTATTGCATTAGTTAGTTATGTAAACTTTGTTCAGATATCATCTAGAGTCAGGTTAGTTGATAGTGCATGGTTGGAGGCGTGCTCAACCATGACACGGTCAGGTAGAGTCCGGTTTGAGTACGCGCCCCGGAACTCGCTGCAGCGCGTGGTGCACGTCGCACAAGAACGGCGATGCACACGGTGTGTAACGGGGCGCGGAGATACGCGGAGGCATGTTCCGTGATCTCGTTATGTATCCCTATAAATAGCAAGAAGAAAGACCGGAAACGGCTGCGGCATTTGGCAGCAACAAACCCTCGACTTTCTCGTTTCATCTGTAATCTCGCCGCGGTCACCATCGTGACATCGCCGGCGTTCAAGTTCGGTGCAGGTCATCGCCTGCTCCAACAATTGGTACCAGAGCCACGTTAGCGCACGTCGAGGCGCCGGTGGCGGTGAGAAGTTGCAGACACGAAGCCAGGGTGGTCCAGTCCACCGGAGTCAAGAAGGGAAGGTAGCCGAAGTCGTCGAAGATGAGTACGTCGGGAGAGAAGGAAGCTATGGAGAAGGCATTCAACCAGGCGGCCGGGAACCTAATCTGGCCGATGTTGACATGCACGAATTATCAAGAGTGGGCATCTCATGTCCAGTGCAACCTTGAAGGGATGTTCCTTTGGGACGCGATTGAAGATGCGAAGGTTGAGCGACGCCGGGACAGGTTGGCTCTTGGAGCCATGCTCCGCGGCGTGCCGACAGAGATGCACCCCATGCTCCTGAAGAAGAAGAATGCGAAAGAGGCTTGGGATGCACTTAAGATCATGCGTCTTGGAGCCGACCGGGTGAAGGCAGCCAATGCCCAGAGGCTACTGACGGAGTTTGAACAGATCACGTTCAAGCCGGGAGAAGCAATCAATGAGTTTGCAATGAGGATCTCGAAGTTGGCCACGGATCTGGAGGGTCTAGGAGAAAAGATCGCTGACTCTCGAGTTGTGAAGAAGTTTCTCCGTGTGGTGCCTGCACGCTACAACCAGGTAGCAGTCGCAATTGAGATGTTCTGTGACATGAGCACGCTCTCGACCGAGGAGCTCGTCGGTAGCCTAAGGGCGGCAGAGGATCGTTTTGAGCCCTCTGTTGAACAAGTCACAGAGAAGATGCCAAAGCTCTTGCTAAACGAAGAGGAGTGGCTGGCGAAGAACAAGAGCCGAATGGTGCAGGAATCATCCTCATCATCGGGTCAGAGAAGCGGCGGCAACCGTTATGTTCGCAAGGACAGATCCAGGGCGCGTGGCGGCGGTGACGCACGCGACTCCGGAGCCAATCTCACATCCATGGGGACACCGAGGCGCAAGGGGCGGTGCAATAAGTGTAAGATTTATGGGCACTTTGCCAGGGAGTGCAAGACCAAGCTGAAGGAGGAGAAGCAGGAGGCTGCTCACCACGTAGCAGGTGATCCTGAAACGGGTGCACTGCTTGTTGCTCAGGTGTGCAATGTGACACGCACACGGTCAGCGAGCGCGCGCCAGGTGTTTCTGAGCCAGGAGAGAGTGTTCCCGGCCAAGTACAATGAAGGGGCCTGGATACTCGATATAGGTGCCACGGACCATATGACGGGGAATCGTGACGCGCTGGCAAGCCTGGACGAGTCGGTGCGTGGCGCCGTGCGCTTCGGTGATGGATCTATAGTGCAGATCCAAGGAATTGGCGTCGTGACAATTGCTGGCAAGAACGGCGAACATCGTGTGCTCACCGAGGTATACTTCATTCCATCGCTCAGATGCAATATTGTGAGTCTTGGTCAGCTGGAGGAAGCTGGATGCCGTGTCGAGATCGACAATGGCGTCTTGAAGGTGTTTGAGCGCCGTCAGGCTGCACAGCAGCAAATCAGCGTTCTGATCAGGGCAGTAAGGAGGAACAGGCTATGTCTTGAAGCCGAACCTAACCGTGCTCGTGTGCCTGTTATCCAAGATGGAGGAGATGGCGTGGCTTTGGCATGCTAGGTATGGGCACCTGAACTTTAGGGCTCTAAAGGATCTCGCATCAAAGCAGATGGTAGAGGGTTTACCCCAGATTCATGGAGTTGAGCAGGTGTGCGACGGCTGTGTACTGGGCAAGCATCACAGAAGGCCGTTTCCACAGGTGTCGACATACCGAGCTGAAGGTGGACTTGAACTAGTCCATGGTGATCTGTGCGGGCAGATCACACCGCCGACACCCGGAGGCAAGTCATACTTTCTGTTAATTGTTGATGACTTTAGTCGATTTATGTGGCTTGAGTTGTTGTTAACAAAAGATGAGGCTCTGGTGTATTTTAAGAAGATAGTTCAGGAAGTAGAAGTTGAGTCAGGCTGTCAGTTAAAAGCTTTCAGAATAGATTGTGGGGGTGAGTTCAACTCGCGTGCATTCATGACTTATTTCAGTGATAGTGGAGTGAAGCACAATACGACTACACCCTACACTCCTCAGCAGAATGGAGTGGTTGAGCGCCGGAATCAGTCTGTAGTGGAGATGGCGCGTTGCTTGCTGAAAGCAATGAAAGTTCCAGCCAAGTTTTGGGGAGAGGCTGTAAAGACAGCAGTGTATCTACTGAATCGAGCACCAACCAAGAGCTTGAATGGGAAAACTCCATATGAAGCTTGGTTTGCAAGGAAGCCCGGAGTCAAACATCTACGAACGTTTGGGTGCATGGCATATGCCAAGAAGTTGGGACCCGGGGTCAACAAACTTGCTGATAGATCAATTCCAGGTGTTTTTCTGGGATATGAGCCTGGTGCCAAGGGGTACCGCATATATGATCCAGCGAGAGACAGGTTGATGGTGGCTCGAGATGTTATCTTCGACAAGAAGAAGCCGTGGAATTGGGAGGAGAAGAAGAGCAGCAGTGCGAGCAGTGGAGTAGTATCAGCACCCGACACCTTCAATGTTCAGTATTCAGATACTGTACACGGTCCGACAATAGACCCTGATATAGAATTGGATGCTGATCTCAGTGGTGCACTGTCTCCGGCCGGATCTGCTGCATCAATTCCACCTGAGGGAGAGATGGGAGGATCACCACCACACACTCCAATCTCTAGTGCAGCACAACCATCAGACTAGATCCAATGGGCAACACCTCCTTCTGATGCATCTTCAGGAATAGATGAGGCACCAAGAAGGTACATGACCGTGGCAGAGTTGCTAGATTCAACAGAAATCATGGAGAATGTTGAGTCAAGTGCACTATGCCTAGTTGCTGCTGGTGAACCGAGTTCAGTGGAGGAGGCCATGATTGAGGAGAGCTGGAGGGAAGCCATGAAGGCCGAGATGCAGGCCATAGAAGATAACATAACCTGGGATGTCAGTGAGTTACCAAAGGGGCAGAAGGCCATTGGCCTAAAATGGGTTTTTAAACTCAAGAAGGACCCTGAAGGCAAGATAGTCAAACATAAAGCAAGGCTAGTTGCCAAGGGTTATGCTCAAGTGCAGGGAGTGGATTTTGAAGAGGTTTTTGCACCTGTTGCCAGGATTGAGACAGTAAGGGTGCTGCTGGCTCTAGCAGCAAAAGGAGGATGGGAAGTGCATCACATGGATGTGAAATCAGCCTTCCTCAATGGTGATTTGACAGAATCAGTATATGTCAAGCAACCCCCTGGTTTCATTGTGGGTAGAGGTGACAAAGTTCTGAAGCTCAGAAAGGCACTATATGGCTTGAGACAGACACCGAGGGCCTGGAATGCTAAGCTAGATAAAGAGCTCATTGCTCTTGGTTTTGTCAGAAGCAAACTGGATCATGCTGTGTACAGGAGATGCAACAAAAGCTCTTTTCTCATTGTAGGGGTGTATGTTGATGATCTTATCATCTCAGGACCATGTGTCAAGGATATAAAGCAATTCAAGATGGAGATGAAGAAAAAGTTCAGCGTGAGTGACTTGGGACTTCTTAGCTATTACCTGGGAATTGAGGTGAAGCAAGAAGACAGTGGTATCACGCTTTGTCAGACTGCATATGCAAGCAAGATACTGAATTCAGCAGGGATGCTGAACTGTAATTCAAGTGCTACACCAATGGAGTCTAGACTGAAACTCTACAAGAGAATGGAGGATGAGGTAGTGAGGCCAACAGAATATAGAAGTTTAATTGGTAGCCTGAGGTACCTTGTCAACACCAGACCTGATCTGGCTCATTCGGTGGGTGTTGACAGTAGGTTCATGGAGGCACCAAGTCAAGCTCATTGGGGAGCAGTGAAGCAAATTTTGAGATACCTAAAAGGTACCATGGATTATGGCTGCAAATATGAAAAAGGCACTGAACTGAAACCCTTCTTGCTTGGGTACAGTGACAGTGATTTTGCTGGTGATGTTGAAGACAGGAAAAGCACCACAGGAGTTGTCTACTTTCTTGGTGGCAATGTGGTCACTTGGGTGTCACAAAAACAGAAGACTGTTACTCTCTCTTCATGCGAAGCTGAGTATGTAGCAGCGGCGGCGGCAGCCTGCCAGGGAGTTTGGTTGAGCCGACTTGTGGGTGATTTGTTGGGAACAAAGGAGGCGCGAGTAAAGCTGCTCATGGACAACATGTCTGCAATAAGTCTGAGCAAGAACCCGGTGCATCATGATAGGAGTAAGCATATTGACACTAAGTTTCACTTCATCCGTGAATGCATCGAGGAGGGCAAGGTGGAGGTGGATCATGTTGGCACTGTGGATCAGCTGGCCGACATCTTTACCGAGGCCCTGGGGCGAACAAGGTTCATTGAACTGAGGAGGGCACTCGGCGTCATTAAGGTGCAATAAGTTTAAGGGGTGAGTTGTTAGCTAAATTATTGCATTAGTTAGTTATGTAAACTTTGTTCAGATATCATCTAGAGTCAGGTTAGTTGATAGTGCATGGTTGGAGGCGTGCTCAACCATGACACGGTCAGGTAGAGTCCGGTTTGAGTACGCGCCTGGAACTCGCTGCAGCGCGTGGTGCACGTCGCACAAGAACGGCGATGCACACGGTGTGTAACGGGGCGCGGAGATACGCGGAGGCATGTTCCGTGATCTCGTTATGTATCCCTATAAATAGCAAGAAGAAAGACCGGAAACGGCTGCGACATTTGGCAGCAACAAACCCTCGACTTTCTCGTTTCATCTGTAATCTCGCCGCGGTCACCATCGTGACATCGCCGGCGTTCAAGTTCGGTGCAGGTCATCGCCTGCTCCAACACTGAGCGCCGGGATTGTTGTTGGGCTATTTCCTGCAAAATGAGGATTTGTACCTTGCAATGGAGTGGGGCCAGGTTGAAGGATTGGTGACGCTGCATGGCTTCCTGTGTTGCGGATGTAGAGTCAGCAACGTTGTGGTGTAGCAGATGCCCCTGTTCGTCTCCTGTGTTTGCAGAAACTGTACCTTGTCTTGGAGTGTTCAGTGGCTGCGGATTGGTTGCCGATGTCCTGTGCATGCCATGTCCTTCAATTTGGCCTGATTGCAGAGTGTGCACCTGTTCATCATCTGCAAGCATTATTAGATTTTGTGTATGTAGAGCTTGAGTTGCGCCTGTGGTGGTGTTAGCTGCAGTAGTGGCCGGTAGGAGCAGTACTTGAGTGTGGGTGTCAATGTGGGCAGCAACTGCATTGTGTACCTCTTTAGGCGGCAGGCAAAAGAATCAAGATGCATCTAGCTCCTCCTAGAGGGTTGTAGTTTTTCCAAATCAGTTAAAGATTGTTTGGTTGAGAGCCTACCAAGCAGCTCCATGGCCCTGAGACCCAGACGTTCAAGATCTGACGCCCGGAAATATTCGCAGCTCCAGAAAGGACTCCCTCGCAGCAAAGCAAATTAATTCCTCTTTGTAGTGCCTTTAGCATGTGTTTGGTCTTGGGGTGACCTAACCCAGATTTTTGGGGTGGGGCCAACCCATCTCGTGTTTCGTTTAGAAGGTTGGGTCCATTCCAGTTCTTTATTTGGTTTGGAGGGTTCACAGAAGCGGAATATAAGACACTGACCAGTGGGACCAACGTAGCAGTCTCTCTTTATCTTCTTCTGCCTCTAGCACGCCCCCGTTGCCGCCTACTGCGCTCGTGCTGGGCATGGCGCAGAAGGCTCAGACTCAACTAGGTCGACCCCGTCCTCTCGATTCGGAGGAACAGCGTTGACCTACATCTTGGGAGAATAATCCCTATAGGAAACAAATCTAATCCTCTGGTCCCCCAACTAAACACCTCCAAAATTGGGACCAACCCATCCCAACCCACTTCAACCCCCAACTAAACACATGCAAATAATTTAATGTTGCTAATGCAACCTTGAGTTCTAAGATCACAATACATATTCTTCCGAGTCGCGGGTCGTGAGTCATAAATCACATGATTTTTGTTTGAATTGCGTCCATTTAGTCGAACTTAGCATATCTTGCCTACATCGCTCTAGTACACAAGTGAATGATCCTATGCTTTATTAACTTCGATGAATATTGTATTGAATATTTTGGTTCCTAAATCATTTTAAATGAAAAAGTTTATTCACACAATTTTACATCTTATCGACTATTAAAACTTTGGTATAGAATGTACGTTCATCTGAGATCGTTTGAAAATTTTTAAAAATTTAAATTTTAAAATCTAAAAATTAAAAATATAGTTTTAGAATTCTAAATTAAAATAAAAAATATCAATTACAAAGTTATAAATCTCTTTGAGCTCAATAATTTTTATATAAAATCCTCTTTATACCCAACTTTATTTGGAAAAAGTAATGATTCTTTTTACTGCACTGATTTTAGAGGTGAGTCACATTATCAATCATTGTTGGTGTTTCTAACCGCCTTCCAGAAATACGGTTGGTACTAACCACCTTTAAAAATAGACAGTTATGCAGCTGAAAAATACAATTCACATCTAGAAATCAAGCCGGTTATCTCAAAATATTTCTAGAGACTATTCTTGCTTCACAATGCCAGTATGCCACATCTGAAAAAAAAGGAGTATATAGCAATGGAGCAAAAGCGGCATTCCGCCCGAGAGCAGAATCAGCGCAAACCTTTTGTCTATCAATACGAAACAGTGACGGATACCACGTCGGAAGGCCCCCAGTCCGCGTCCGGCACAAACAGGAACTTCTTGGCCTCGAAGCCCTCGAGCTGGCGGACGCACGGCGCCGTCCCCACCAGCGACAGCGTGCCTGGCTCAGAGCCACGCACCTCCAGCTCGTAGTTGATCTCCGCATTGCCATGGCCGAGGCAGACCAGGGACAGACACCGCCCCTTCGTGACGCCGCCGCCGTTGAGCAGCAAGAGCACGCTCTTCGTGCCGACCTGCACGAACACGTGGTACGGCGCGCTCTTCTGGAGCCAAAGCGTCACCGTCGACAGCGTCCTGGACTGGAGGTAGGCGACGGAGGAGACCATGTCCTCGTGGTCGTCCAGAACGTGCTTGTACAGGAGCGTGCCGCGGTAGCTGCACCCATCCACGGGGCAGCTGCACGCCGCGCACGGGCAGTTCTCCTCGTGCCTTCGCTTGTCGATGTACCTGACGATCGCTGCGCAGCCGTCCTTGCTGAACTTGCAGCGCGTGTACATCTCAGCGAGCATGTTCTCCGCCGGGCGGCAGCGGAGGTCTCCGATCGGCTCGTCGCAGCACCCACACTTTTGATTTGTACGAGCACAGCATTTCGCGCACGCGGCATGTCCGTTACTACACTGAAGATCAACACGGTAGGAGTGAAAGATAGGGGGGGTCAGTCGAAGCATCACAAAGCAGTAGCCATAAGAGTATATCATCATTATCAGCCTGCAGAGAATTGATGTAGGAGTAGAGAGTGTAGTTTATTATTGTACTTGCCATGAACACTTCAGCCTCAAAAGGCATGAAGCAGATGCCGCACTCTATGGAAAGGGCATCAGGATTCATCCAAATACGTTGAGCCGTCTCTTCTTCGCCTCCCTTGTTCCCGGTGTGTAGTTTTTTTCTTGACGACGACCTCGATGCCTTTTCATCTCCTTTCTCCGAGCTCTCCTCGGCGCTCCTCTTGTTCATCTTGATCTGACCTCGACGCATTCACCAAATACATAAGGTAGTCGTCATTATTGGTCTCATAAACGTTTGTTAGTTTCTACCCTGCTTGAAATGCATTGCAGCGACCAGCAGCAAAAGAAACAGAGAAAGATTTGCGAGAACAGTACTACGTACAGACGAAGAAGAAACTAAATGATGGTACTTAATTACATCGTAGGTACATAAGAGTATGGTGATTAAGCATTCACCGTTCACAACTTCACATGATCAGAACTCGAGGAGCACATAAACCAAGTAAGGACGAATGGAGCTATACCTTTATTCGGTGTACGTGGCCGCCCTTGATGATTGCTATGCTACGCTAGCGACGGACGACCAGAAATGCTTGCGGGAGAGGAGCGAGATTAAGGGGCGGTGCAGCAGCAGGGCGTCATGTCGCACGAAGAAGAGAACGGCCGTCTGAAACTCTGAATGGCTGAATGACCACACAACACATGAAAACTCAGGAGGGCCGAGACATATATTAGGGCTTGTTTGGTTCCAAATAAGTCACCTACTTATAAGTTAAAAAGTGAAATAAGTGACTTATTTTGTCAAACACCATCAACTTATAAGTTACCCCTGCTTATAAGTTTTAAGTTGATTCACCCCTGCTTAAAACTTATAAGTCACTCCCTTTTCCGCGTGGGACCCACTCCTTTAATAAGCTTATAAATCATCTACAACCAAACAGACTTCACTTATAAGTCATTGGTTTTCAGTCACCTGACTTAATAAGTCAGCTAAACCAAAGAGGCCCTTAGAGCTTCTGCCGAAACAAAGACGCGCGGGGACGGGAGACGCCATTTTACTGCATGCGCTCTTGGTCATACTCGACAAACGAAGCAACCGCTGGCTTAGTCACACTCAAGAGTGCATGCGTGCAAACGAAGAGGCAACTCATTTATTCTCTCGTGCAATGCATTTTGGAAACCGCAGCCATTAACTGCATGCACAGCGAGGGTAGTTTCTACCCCTCTTAATTACGATAGTCCCGATAAAACATTGATACTAGTTTCTATCCCACGTAATTACACTGGCAGCTCAGCAATCCGCTGATGTGGTAAAGAAATTATTGAGGAGAGAGGGTATAGAAAGAAAAAATCGTTTTCTCATCAAGCAATGACGTCCTCACGCGGATCAACGCGCGAAGAAACGAGAAAAAACGCGTTGGGGGAGAAACTACCGGTTTCCATCGCCTCCACGGTTTCTGTCGCGTTGGGGAAGCAGCTCGCTCGCCCAGGCCGCCTGCTGGTCGCTCGCTCGGGCCGCCGCAAGTCCACGCCGCCGCCGTCGCAGGTCGCTCGCTGTCCGCCTTTGCTGCGCTCGACACCACTCTCTAGCGAGGCCGTCCATGCAGTCCCCCAATTCTTAACTGGAAGGGTTGAATTACCCCTGTTTAGACTAAAAGGTTGGTTGGTTTATTCGTCTATTATAGGTAAAAATATGAGTTATCAATATATTTCCTTTGCCAGAGCTTCTCTGAGGTAAAATTATAATTAAGGATACCTCAAATGTTCTAGGTGAAATGTTACGATGGTATATTATCTATGGGCTTGCAGATTCCTTAATGACGCTGGCGCCCGCGAGCACGCGGCTCTCGATGGCGAGGTCTGGCGCTGCTGTGTCCACGTAAGAAGCAGCGGGGCTTTCAAAACAAACATAGCAACTGAAATAGAGCTCGCGTCGTCTGTTTTCGCTCGCCCCCACCGTGTGGACCCCCATGTTGCTTCTTGCCCTACCATCGTGCTCGCGCCATTTCACCTGATCACCGCGCATGCACGCAGGATTCCCACATGGGTCCCAATCACCTGCCTCGCCTGTGGATACGCGCCGCGGATGCGTCTGCGGCATGTTGTAGGCAGGTGGGTCCTATTACAACATGTGCAACATCAACTTTACTTTTGCAACATCCAAATAAAACACTTGCAGTATATATCTGAAATAGTAGAAACACTAGCAACATATGTGTGAAACACTTGCAAACACTTGAAACATGTGTGTAGCCATTGCAAGCATATGCAATATCCAGATCTACTTTGTAACATTCAGATGAAACACACCTGAAACATACACATGAAACACCTGAAACATACGCTTGTGTTTAGACAGAAAAAATTACAATATTTCTCTGCCACAAAAAAAATGTGCGGGCGTGCCAGTGTACCAAAGTACACAAAATAAAAGAAGTTTGCCGGCGGCAATTTAACTTGGGCGACGTGGTCTTCTGGTTCCTGGGGCCTCGGAAAGCACCCAGTTAATTACCCCCGTGAGCTAGCTCACGGAGCACCACCGATTCTGCTGCTGTGGTCGTCGTCTTCAATCTTTGCTTCACGTCTCCATGCATGGTGTTGGTGTAGATGTAGGTGGCGTCGGCGTGAGGGCCTTGTCGGTCCATGAGCCGGTACAACATGGCTGGAATATCAGCCATGCCCGCCTGCGTCGTTCGCCTCGTCGATGTCGAACGCCATGGTGTCATCACACTACTGGATTCAGGTTCTTTGCCGAGTGCCTGAGGCGCTCGGCAAAGGCCAAATTGTACTCGGCAAAGAACACACGGCAAAAAATTGATCGGCAAAGGCTTTGCCGAAAGCCCCGGGGGCACTCGGCAAAGAAAAGCGACCGTCACGGCGCCGGCCCCGTTGACGGTCGCTTTGCCGAGTGCCACCCCTGCAGGCACTCGGCAAAGATTTTTTATTTTTTTTTAAAAAAAATTCTTTGCCGAGTGTCCTCTATCCGGCCCTCGGCAAAGATGTTTTTTTTTTCTAAAAATTCTTTGCCGAGGGCCCCCTAGACGGCGCTCGGCAAAGTTTGAATTTTTTAAAAAATTCTTTGGGGAGTGCCCTCTGGCCGGCACTAGGCAAAGTTTGAATTTTTTTTAAAAAATTCTTTGCCGAGTACCATGGTCATGGCACTCGGCAACGGGGTCCTTTGCCGAGTGCAACACTCGGCAAAGTGACCCAAAACGGTAATTTTTTTTACATTCCATCATGACAAATAAATTCATACAAACATATATCACATATATATCTCATCCATCACATATATATCTCATTCATCACATAGGAACGTGAACAGGAGACAGCTCAAGGAATAACCAAAATTAAACATGAGAGAGCTCAAGGAATAACCAATATACAAAAGTACAAAGAGAATTTGGAAAATCATTATACAACACTGAGGTCACATATGAGAATAACAATTGTATATGCGATTGGCAGAGTCTAGACACTGCACATGTGCTCATAACTCCCATTATCCCTGGCAAGTCATGTGAAAAAAGTGAACAGGTACATGAACACTTCGCCCAGCCCATTTTCAATTCCTTCTTTTCATTATCACTGTGACAAGATAGGAATATTTTTTTATTCAAGGTAAGATGTTGGACTTCAGAAAGTTATATCAAACACTTGAAAGCTTGGTTTATATTAAAAAGACATAGAAACTACATCTTGCATGTATCCTAATTGATGGTGTCCCTATATTGTGTGGCATATTTTCTAGTTCATCATGTTTTCATATCAGAAGAGAAAAGAAGCTTACCTAGGATCCATTTCAGCCATGCGAATAACTGAATCCAGTTTTGGTATGTCACGAATATCAGCAGAAAATAGCTTGTAATGCGTGCTTATTACTTCACCTTTTTCTGAAATAGATGGATAAGTTATTGCGCCGGCTACAGGCACATCAAGAAAAAGAAATGTCCAATTCTGTAACATGTAGTGGTCACTCTAACTTGCAATTCTACTTGAATCTGAAAGTAATATTTTGCAAAAGTTCATTATCCATTTTAAGTTTTGAAGTTCTCACAACGAGACAAAGAGAGTTTTCTTCCAAACAGGACGGAACGGCTACCTCTGAAACCAAACGAAAAAGGAACTTTTTCTGCTATGGTAACTAGTACTTTATGCTTCTCCAAGGACCATTTATTTGCTACTATAAATCAGTGGATACACATTAGTGAGAACTTGACAATAGGTGACTTGAATTTTCTGTATGGAATATAAGACTTGACTACTACTGCTACTCAGTAAACAACACGTCTCCTTGTATGTGTTTAAACACAAATATCTGTGAGATACAACAAAAATAGGATAAGAGGCAGACATATAGTGAATAATTGACAAATAGATAGTTCTAAAAGGATATTTTAGTATAGTGCATGAAATTGTTTAGGAGTTTGGGTCAATCCAATTACAAATTGGAAGGACCCAACCTGCAAAAAGGGATGATACACATAGAGTAAATGCGATGTACCAATTGAAATCGAAGCTTCTGAGCCTAACTTTTCCTTCATTTCACTATAATGGTTAATGATGCGGCCTTTTTGCTGGTTACCTGCCAAACATTTGCAGTTGACAGATATTCCTAGCGTGCACAAGGGTGAGACGATGCAAGTGGGAAAGATTCGATAACTACTGGCATGCTAAATCACAAACACAAGAATTACATTGCATCAAGGTGTATGTCGATGTTTTACCACCGATAGCCTGCCACGGGGGTACACGAGGCAGTTTGTTCGGGCTTCGGCGTATGCAGAACTCGACGGTGAACGCAAGAGACAGTCGATTTATCCTGGTTCGGACCCTCGATCATTGATCGAGTAATAGCCCTACGTCCAGTCGGCGTTAGCCTTGCGTTGGATTGATTGTGAAGTGTTGTGTCCTCCTTTAGAAACCCTGTCCTCCTTTATATAGTCAGGAGGCTAGAATCCTAGTCGGTTTACAATGAGAGTTCCTAGTAGGATTATAGAATAATACTACTACTAAGATTACATGGGAAGAATCCTAGTTAGACTAGATCTTCTCCCTTCCTTGCGGGGTATCCTGTGGGTCCCGCATCGACAAGCCCCCGAGCACTTCATGGTTGAGCTCTGGAAGCCTCGTCTTGTTCCTTCAGGTCTTGCCGAGCAGGAACAATCGTCATCCGAGTGCTTTCTTGAGCGAAACCGTGTAGCGCTTCATGAGAGCTTCGCGTGATGTGTACCTTTTTGAAGAAAAAAGTACTCCCATTTGGGTGTAGCCCCCGAGCCTTTTGCTTTTTGGTACAAGGAGCTAGAGGGTATTCTCTTGAGGGTTCTTGAGCATATACCCGGGTTCTTTATCAAAAAGAGCTCGGATATAGCTAGTTCCATGTTCTTTTTGTCGTGAGGTCTTGAAGTGATCTGTCTTGAAGAAGTCTTCTTGGTGATGTGTGCTTTTTTGAGAAAAAAGTGCACTCATCGAGTGTAGCCCCCAAGCCTCTTGCTATTTGGAACAAAAAGTTGGAGGGTCTTGAATCTTTTGTTGTTTTGAAAACTACTGTCTTGAAGAAGTCTTCTGAGTGATGTGCGCTTTTTCGAAGAAAAAAGTGCACTCACTGAGTGTAGCCCTCGAGCCTCTTGCTATTTGGAACAAAGAGTTGGAGGGTCTTGAATCTGAGTTGTTCAAAGGACTAAAAACCTCTCCTGTTGCAGCCCCCGAGCATATACCTAGGTTCTTTTATTCGAAAAGAACTCGGATACAGGATCTTGGCATGTTCTCTGGTAGTCTGCTGTTGTCAGATGTAGTTGTATGGCGGTAGTGGAGAGTAAATGTTGTTTGGCCATGAGCAGTACAGTGTTGGTATATTCTTCCGAATATGCTCGTTCTTGAGTACTGCTCCTTCACGCCTGAGTCTTCTTTCATTGAATTCTGTCTTTTCACTGTGTCCTTTGTTAGGTTTGTTCCATTGATGCTCCCGGTCCTTGTGCACCGCTTCTTTGGTCTATAAATACCCTCCTGGTGTGATGTTTTGAATCATCGAGCGTTTTGTTGCGTGGTCTAAAATCTCCATAGTCATGAATATGATAGTTTGTGAAGAAGAGCAGCCCCCGGGCGTATTTTGTAGTTCTTGTGTATCTTGTCGTAGCTGAAGGGAGTTTTGTGATAGGGATTAGAGGTAGACTAATCCCGCAGCGGCATTGTACTTGGAAGTACGTGGCTGTAGTTGGAGGAAGTCTTGTGATGTGGGATACGTTCCTTCATCTAGCAGTTCCAGGTTGATCCTCGTCGTCTGCCCTGAGACTGTCCGGTGTAGATCAACACCATATCCAGCATCACATCGGACTTGGGTAGACAGATGCCTACCGGCTTCTCCTAGTCTATGTTGTCCTGCCGTGCTGCTGATTTTTGCCTTGGATGCACTACGTCCATCCTTTGAAGAAAACAGTGTCGCCGAGTGCGGTTTGTTCTACAGAGTAGCAATTTGGAACACGTAGTCGTTCTAGAGCCTAGCTGTGTCCGGGTTCCTCTTTGCTACCTTGCTTGTCGTAGTACCGAGTTCGTTGGGTCTTGTAAGATGTGTAATCTTCTATTTTTTGAAGCCATTTGTAATGGAAAGAATCATGTCTTCTGAGTTGTCATTCTTTTTTCTGCTGAAGTCCTGGTTGTTTATGAGATTCCTGAGTTCTTTCTGTAAGAACTGGGTTCTTATGTTCCTTGTGAGGTAGCCCTTCGTTGCTTCATGGTTGATGGGTTCTTTTCGTAGCAATATGATAACCCCGCTGTGGTGCTAGAGGGATAAGTCTGAAATCTGCCCGTTGAACTGTACCATTGTGTGGATTTGTGCCGTCCGTTATTTTAGCTGGACCGTTACGTTCTCATGCCGTGTTAAAACGGGCCCGGTGGGCCGCATTTTACTGCTGTAAAATCTATTTAAAGGCATTTGTTCTTCTTTTTCTTTACTGCCTTGCTTTTGCCTTGAAACCCTAGTCTTAAACACTCCGACGCCGCCATTGTCACCGTCATCTGAGCGCCGCCGCCTGAGCATCACCTTCCCTTAGTGCTTTTATTGCTTATGCTAGTATATGGGTAGGAAGAAGTCAGCGAGCAAGTCCCAGGCAGCCTTTGTGGACGAGGAGGCCTCGCTTTCTGTGATCGAGAATCAAGAGTTCATGGCCATGAGGGCCGCTCAGAAGATCTGGCTGGCTTCGACTACAACTGAGGATCAGCTGCGCGAGCTTTTCAGTGATGGCCTGATCCAGAGCAAGGATATTGCTGATTGGAGAGCTCCAGGCGAGCATCGGGTGCCTGCTCCAGGTCCTGGTGAGATTATTCTTTTTGTCTCCTTTATCCGTGCCGGACTCTGCCTCCCGGCTTCTGCTTTGCTTCATCGGTTTTTCAGCTATTTTGGGATTAGTCTGAATCATCTTGCTCCCAATGATATCCTTCATCTTTCTGTCTTTGTTCATCTTTGTGAAACTTTCCTTGGAATTCCTCCTTCTCTTTCTCTCTTTCGTTACTTCTTTCGTCTGAAGCCCCAACCCCGCCGCGATGACACCAGCGTTCTTGGTGGCTGCGGGATTTAGTTTTGCCAGGGTCTTAAGAGCAAATTCTTCGACTATGACCTGGTTGATTCTGTGAGGGATTAGCGTGCCGACTGGTTTTACGCCGCCAATTTCATTCCTCCTCTTGCTGTTCATTCTGGATCTGGTCCCTTAGTTAATGGCCGATGGGATAAGAACCCTATGACGACGGCTGAGGTCAAGGTGATCAAGCCGTTTCTTGAGAGGATTTGTACTCTGAAACAGCAAGGCTTGACCGGCTTCGGGATTATTTCTAGTTTTCTTCGCCGTCGAGTTCAACCTCTGAAGGAGCGGGAAAATTATGGTTTTGAGTACTCTGGGGCGGAGGACCCTTCTTGTATGGTTTCTGCCCTTGAGTTGACTGATGAGGAGGTGCTTGAGCGTCTTCAGAAGATGCTAAAAGGAGTGAGCGTCGTCCCGCTTGCTGTCCTTGAGTACAGTGCTAACAACCCCCCTGTTGTGAGTTGTTCTTTTCTTATGCGGGTACTTTTGTGTGTCTTTTGTTGTATCCACTTTTTGCTTAATCTTTCTTGTCTTGTTGTTTTACTCTTTTCTAGGAATTGGGGCATAACTTCGCTGATCCGATTCCTCTTGATGATTGCCCTGTCAATGTGGAGGCCGGGGATAGTCTTGCTGGGGCATCCTTGACCAGTAAGTTTCAAACCACCACGATATTTCCTGGTGTTTCTTTCGCAAACCTTGATGTATATGTAGAGTATGTTCCTCGTCTAGCTCCTCGAGCTCCTCGTACTGTCGGAAAGAGGGGGCGAGCTGAGGGTTCTTCTTCTGCTTTATCTGCTGCCAAGAAGTCTCCCCAGTTGAGTACTCGTCCAGGTACTCTAGTTGTAGCTAGCATGCTCTTAGGTGAGCATATTAATATGCTCTGTCCTTTTGTTGTTTGTTTTTGTCTTTGACCGAGTATTTTTGTCCTTTTTTAGCTGGTGCTATGGTGGCCATGGTCGAGAGTGAGGAAGAAGAGGATGATGATGCCACCCTTGTTACTCGTCGGTGAGTTGTTTTCTTGTTTCCCTGTTGTTTGAACCCCCTCTCTTTGTTTTGACTTTGGTCTTGTTCTCTTGTAGTAAGCGGTCGTCGGGTTCGAGTTCTTCTGGGGCTCCAGTATCGACCATGCCACTCCTGTTGCAGGGTGGTGGTGATATCTTTGCTGCGATAGTTCCTCCTCTGAGATCCTCTGTTCGTTCTAGGGATTTTTTGAAGAAGAAGATTGCTAAGTGAGTGAGCCCAGGCTTCGTTTCTTTGCTTCTTTTTCTTCCTTTTTTCCTGATTTATATTCTTATCATCGAATTTCCTTATCGTCTTGCAGGCCCTCGCCTTCCCTTAACCCTCTGCCGACCTCTTGTTAGTCCTCTGATGCGCCTATGTGTGCTGAGTCTGGGGACTTGGCATGTATGGTCGGTGAGGTGGCTGTGAGGGAGACAGGGTTCCCTAAAGATCACGCTGCTGCTGACTCAATGGCTCGAAAGTGACCGTGGCCATGGCGGTGGGTTCTTCTGAAGAGGTAGCCGGGGCTTCCCTAGGATATGGCCCTGGCCTTGCCTTGTTCGCATCGGGCGGCTTCTTCCTTTGCTCCTCTTGGAACCGGTGATCAGCGCTTGGACGATGATGTGCTGCAGCAGTTTGACGCCACTCATCGGTTATCAGAGCTGACTGCTACCTGGGGAGCCTTTGCGACTTCTTTTGGGGAAAAGCTCCAGGTAAGTTTTTCTGAAGTTCTTTCTTTGGATGTTTGTCTTTGTCTTGTTCTTATGCCCTTTCTCTCTCTCTCTCTCTCTCTCTCTCTCTCTTTGCTCAGTCTTTTTCTCGGGATCATACCGGCTTCTTTTTCTCGTCTGAAACCGAGAAAAAGTTGTCTTCTGAATTGAGCACTCTAAAGGCAGAGCTTGACCTCTGTCGGGCCGAGTTGGAGACCGAGCGTCAGATGCATCAGAAGGAGGAGAAGGCTCTCCGTGCCCGGGTGGTTGAGGCAGAGAAGCAGAGGGATTCAGCTACCCAGGAGGCCTTGAAGAACATGGAGGCCATGAAGAAAGAGTGCACTGGTATTGCGAGTTTTTTTGTTTTCTTTTGTATTCAAATTTTCCTTTCTGTTGACTTGTTTTTGTTGCCTGGTCTAGCTCTCCGAGTTGAAAAGCAGAAGCTCTCGGAGGGTATCGAGGAGATGAAGACACTTGTTCGCACTAACCACAACAGGGCTGAGGAGGTAATTACTTGAGCTAAAGAAGAACTCGCGCTTGCTAAGTTGATTAGGCGTGGAGCTGTCAGGGATCTTGTGCAGGCCCAAAAAACTATCGAAGTCTTGACTGGCAAGTTGGCGATGGCTACTGAGAACTGGAATGCTTTGTGGAAATCTTTTTGGTCAGTAGCCGACCTTCTCCGGACTCCAGTAGATGATGGTCAACCTTGGGCTCAATTTATTCCCCAAGTTCCGAATCGTTTCCAGGAGTTCGTGAAGAGGTGCGCCCGCTTATGTACCAGAAATGTTCTTGCCTAGGTCTGGGTTCTTGCTCCGTAGTTCCCTTTGTCCAAGGTTGCAGAGGAAGCCAAGAGTCAAGAGTATCTAGATGCTATTGAAAAGGTGGAGCCTGAGGTCAAAGATTTAGCCAGTAGGATTGCGGACAATCTTAATATTGATGTTTCTTCTCCTGATGATGATGCTTGATGTAATCGACCTTTGTACTTCCAACCTTTGTAATAGGATATTATACTTCCTTTTGAATGAAGATTCTTTATTTTTGTTCATGTCTTCTTTGCCTGGATGTCTTCGCCTTGCTTGTTCATGATCAGAATTTTCTCCGAGTAGTTGTTTGTTCTGGCTTTCATCTGCGTTGTGTAGATCACTCGGTGTAGATCGTTGTCTTGACAAACTTTCTTGATCTATCGAGTGCTTATCTGGCTTTTGTCTGCGTAGTGTAAACAACTCGGTATAGATCGTTGTCTTGACAAACTTTGTGTTCTTGTCAGTACTGAAAAGACTTAGGACCGGTGATCTCAAGTATCTTCAACTTCTTCTTTTCAGCATTTCGCTTAACTCGAGATGTGGTCAGTATCTGGTCCTTTTCTTGGTTGCAAAAATATCTTAGGATCGATAAGCCCCCGAGCACTTCATGGTTGAGTTCTGGAAGCCTCGTCTCGTTCCTTCAGGTCCTGCCAAGTAGGTACAAGTGTTGTCTGAGTGCTTTTCTGAGCGAAACCGTGTAACGCTTCTTGGCATCTTCGAGTGGTTTGTGCTTTTTGAGTATATCCATCTGAGTGTAGCCCCCGAGTCTCTTGCTATTTGGAACAAAGAGCTGGAGGTTCTTGTCTTGAAGTTGCTCTGATTTATGCTCAGGCTTAGTTTCAGTTGTTTTGCTTTTTATTTCGGGTGTTAGCTTATTAGCTACCCTCATCGACGGGCTCAAGCATCTTTTCAGCTCTTTTGCTCTCGACGGCGGGCTCAAGCATCTTTTCAGCTCTTTTGCTCTCGGCCAGGATGCTCAGGCGTATTTTCAGCCATTTTGCTTTTTGTTTCGGGTGTTAGCTTGTTAGCTACCCTCATCGGCGGGCTCAAGCATCTTTTCAGCTCTTTTGCTCTTGGCCGGTATGCTCAGGCGTATTTTCAGCCATTTTGCTTTTTGTTTCGGGTGTTAGCTTGTTAGCTACCCTCATCAGCGGGCTCAAGCATCTTTTCAGCTCTTTTGCTCTCGGTCGGTATGCTCAGGTGTATTTTCAGCCATTTTGCTTTTTGTTTCGGGTGTTAGCTTGTTAGCTACCCTCATCGGCATGCTCAAGCATCTTTTTAGCTCTTTTGCTCTCGGCCGGGATGCTCAGGCGTATTTTTAGCCATTTTGCTTTTTGTTTTGGGTGTTAGCTTGTTAGCTACCCTCATCGGCGGGCTCAAGCATGTTTTCAGCTCTTTTGCTCTCGGCCGGGATGCTCAGGCGTATTTTCAGCCATTTTGATTTTTGTTTCGGGTGTTAGCTTGTTAGCTATCCTCATTGGCGGGCTCAAGCATCTTTTCAGCTTTTTTGCTCTCGGGCGAGATGCTCAGGCGTATTTTCACCCATTTTGCTTATTGCTTCGGGTGTTAGCTTGCTAGCTACCCTTATCAGCGGGCTCAAGCATCTTTTCAGCTCTTTTGCTCTTGGTCGGTATGCTCGTTGGAAACAACTTGGGGAAAGCCATAATAGGACATGTGTTGTCGAAAAACCATCTTTATTGATCATGAGCATTGATAAGCCATAATAATACACATGTTGTCGAGGAACACCATCTTTATTGATCATGAACATTGATCTCTTGTGGCTTGTATATATATTCTTCCTTGAGTTGTTTTCATGCGTAGAATCTTCTTAGCTGGCTGATGTGCCATGTATTGTTGACTTCTTTTCCATCTTTAGTTATCAACTTGTACGTGCCTGGTCCGGTGACTTTTGCGATAATAAAAGGACCTTCCTATGGACTGAGTAGTTTATGGCGTCCGTTAGTTTTTTGTATTCTTCTTAGTACCAGGTCTCCGACTTGTAGTGACCGAGGCTGGGTATTTTTGTTGTAGTGTCGTCTTAATCCTTGGAGGTATCTTGCTGATTGAAGGGTAGCGTTTACTCTGATTTCTTCTGTACTGTCGAGCTCTAATCTTCGGGTGTGTTCTGCTTCTCCTTCGTCATATTGTTCTATCCTTGGTGACGTTCAGATCAAGTCGGCGGGTAGTACGGCTTCTGACCCATAAACTAGGAAGAAAGACGAGTATCCGGTGGATCTTCTTATTTGAGTTCGTAGCCCCCATACGACCTTGGGTAATTCTTCAATCCACTCTGATACATAGTCCACTAGTTCTTCATACAATCTTAGTTTTAATCCTGCTAGTATGAGTCCATTAGCCCTTTCTACCTATCCGTTGGCTTCTGGATGTGCGATTGATGCGTAATCTATGCTGAAGCCGCAGTCCTGTGCCCAACTTTGGAATTCTGTGGCTGTGAAGGGAGAACCCAAATCGGTGATGATTCGATTGGGCATGCCGAAGTGGTGCATAATGTCTTGGATGAACTCGACTGCCTTGGCTGCGCTGTATTTTGCGAGTGGTTTATACTCAATCCACTTTGTGAACTTGTCGATTGCTACAAAGATGTACTCGAAACCGCATTTTACTTTCTTGAGAGGTCCTACTTGATCTAGCCCCCAGCAGGAGAAAGGCCAAGCAGGTGGGATGCAGATGAGATTGTGAGCTGGCACATGAGCTTGTCTTCCAAACATTTGACAACCTTTGCATTTTCTGACAACTTCTTCTGCGTCTTTCAAAGCGGTTGGCCAGTAGAATCCGGTGCGGAACGCCTTGCCTACTAGTGTTCTTGAAGCGGCATGATTTCCACAGCAGTCTGAGTGTATTTCATCTAAGACCTCTTTGCCTTCTTCAAATGAGACATATTTTAGGAGTACTCCTGATGATGCGGCTCTTCTGTAGAGCTTGTCCCCCACTAGGACGTAGTTCTTGCTTCTGCGAACAACTCGGGTAGCTTCCTCTTTATCTGCTGACAACTTATTCTCTTTGATATAATCAATAAAAGCCTGTGTCCATGAGGTGTTGATTACCAGAATCTAGTTGCCTTTGGCTGGGAGTTCTAGGTTTATCTCACCGGGTTGTTTGATAGAGGGAGCTGATAACTCCTCTATGAATACACTGGGTGGGACCTTCGCCCTATCCGATCCGAGCTTGGCAAGGACATCTGCTGCAAATATTAGAATCGCGCAGGACATGTATAATTTCTAACCCTTGAAAATGTTTTTCAAGCTTTCGTATTTCAGCACAGTAAGCACCCATGTTTTCTTTGGTGTAGTCCCAATCTTTGTTAACTTGGTTGATGACTACCGCCAAATCGCCGTATACGAGTAGTCGTTTGATTCCGAGGGTAATTGCCACTCGGAGCTCGTGGATGAGGGCTTCGTATTTTGCTTCATTGTTGGTAGCTTGCCATAATATCTGAAGGATGTACTTGAGTTGTTTTCCGTCTAGAGAAATGAGGAGAACGCCTGCACCGGCTCCCCCTAGCTTGAGTGACCCATCAAAGTACATCTTCCAGTGGTCAAGGATGGTATTTGATATAGGTTGTTGAATCTCTGTCCAATCGGCAACAAAATCGGCAAGGGCTTGAGATTTAATTGCCTTCCGTGGGGTGAAATTGATATTGAGAGCACAAATTTCAACTGCCCACTTAGATATGCGCCATGTTGCGTCTCTGTTGTGCAAGATGTCTCCGAGTGAGAAATCCATCACCATGGTAATCTCGTGGCTTTCAAAATAGTGGTGAAGTTTGCGTGAAGTGATCAGGAGGCGTAGAGTAGTTTTTGCACATGCGGGTACCGGATTTTTGATTCTGATAGTACTTCGCTGATGTAGTATCGGGGCGTTGTACTTTGTACACGCGCCCTTCTTCTTCTCTTTCTACGACTATCACCGTACTGATCACAGTAGAAGTTGCCTCAATATATAGCATTATGTCTTCATATTTCTTTGGAGGTGTGAGAACGGGCGAGGAGGTGAGGTATGCCTTGAGCTTTTTGAAAGCTTCGTTGGCTTCTTCTGTCCACTCGAACTTATCTTTCTTCTTTAGTTGTTTAAAGAAAGGTAACCCTTTTTCGCCGAGCCTTGATATGAAACGATTGAGGGCCGCCATGCAACCTGTTACTTTCTGCACATCTTTGATACATCGAGGAGGGCCCATCTCTGTTATGGCTCAAATTTGCTTGGCGCTGGCTTCAATTCCATGATGACTGACCAAGAATCCGAGTAGTTGTCCTGAAGGAACTCCGAATACACACTTGTTTGGGTTCAATTTTCACCTCCACCTTTTCAGGTTCTCGAAGGTTTACTTTAAGTCTTCAATTAGTGTGTCTGGGTTCTTTGTTTTTACTACCACGTCATCCACGTATGCCTTTACGTTCTCTCCGATCTGATCACCGAGGCATGTTTGGATAGCTCTTTGATAAGTGGCACCAGCATTCTTGAGTCCAAATGACATGGTCTTGTAGCAGTAGGCACCAAACGGAGTGATGAAAGATGTCTTGCTCTGGTCTTATTCCTTTAATGCGATCTAGTGATATCCTGAATAACAGTCAAGAAAGGATAATAGGGCAGATCCTACTGTTGAATCAACTATCTGATCAATGCATGGTAGCTCGAATGGATCTTTCGGGCAGTGTTTGTTGAGATCTGTGTAGTCGACACACATGCGCCACTCGTCCGTATTCTTTTTCTGTACTAGAACTGGGTTTGCTAGCCAATCTGGGTGAAGGATTTCTGATGTAGACTAGGCCTGATCTTCTGAAAGGTATGATAGCGTCGATTGGTGGAGACTCGACGTTCACGATCTAGGCTTCGAACCAAGACTGATTTGGACCCCCACAACCGTTACATCACTGCTCCGTTGGTTATCAACCACGCGAACGCGATTGACCTCGCCGAGAAGGCTTTCCTGTAAACGAATCGAGAACACAAGCAAGAATAGGATAAACGTAATCTGAAATTGCAAGTAAATATGAGGCTTATGAAAACAAAAAGGAGTTCAAGTCTTTATTTGAAAGGACTAATCGCCACAGGCGAACAATATCAAGAACTGGGGCCCTGGTTCACAGCAAGCGGCTTTGGCGGCGACAGTTGCAGCAAAAGGACGTTTGTTTCACGAGGAAATCAAGAACTAAACAAAACCCAAACCCTAAGGAGAGCGACGGCTGCTAATTTTAGAGTCTTGGGCGTCACCCCCCTAGACACACCCCCTAATGGGTCCAAACACGATACATGGTCCAACAGACCAAAATATGGTGTCGCAACACCCTGGTAGATTTTGGACGCTGACTTGTTTTGATGATTCCCGTTGATTCCGAACAGCTTTTGACATGAGACCACTTGGATTGGCTTCCTTATCAAATTAGCCTTCCATCCATATGTGGATCATCGAAAACGGAGTCCGGATGCGTCCTGGGTGACCAGTTTAAGACAGACTGGTCCTGGAATCCTAGATGGACTTCAACTTCAGTTGGACTGGGCCTCCACCCTGAAAAAGATGAATTGGACGCCCATGCTGGACCTCCTCATCTCCTTGGCTTGTATGCGATGAAGTACTGATGTCCTCATCAATTTCCCTAATGAATCTGGCTGCCATTAGCTTTGTAATTTCTTTTTTAATTGCTGCCTTCTTGTCGGATGAGAATCATCGTAGCCGTTGCTTCACAGGCTTGGAGCCTTCATTGATATCAATTATGTGCTCAGCCAACTCTCTCGGGACACCTGGCATGTCGGCCGGCTTCTAGGTGGAGATATCTTTGTTGTCCCGAAGAAAGTTGGTGAGCGCGAGTTCTATTTTGCCGAGAGGTGGGCGCTGATGGTTGCCGTTTTGGAGGGATCACCAGTGCCCAGGTCGATTTGCTTGACGTCGGCTTCTTTTGGTGGTGCGAGGATGCTGGGTTTTTTAGCCGGTATCTCTAGCTCTTATGGGTTCATTTCTGCTGCAATAGTGGCTATTTCTTTTCTACCATTGGCAGCTTGTGCTTTTGCTGCAATTTGGATTGCCTGAACGTCGCAGTCAAAAGCGCGCTTTAAATCACTTTGAAGGGAAAGGACACCGTTAGGCCCTGGCATCTTAAGCAACAGGTATGGATAATGCGGTATTGCCATGAATTTTGCTAGTGCTGGGCGCCCGAGGATTGCATGATACGATGAATCAAAGTCTGCAACTTCAAACTTGATGAACTCTGTACGGTAGTTTGAGGGAGTTCCAAAAGTAACCGGTAGAGTAATTTGTCCAAGTGGCATGGCTACCTTGCCGGGTACTATGCCATAAAAGGGGTACTCATTGGTGTAATCATCCCGGTGAGTTGTAGTCCCATCTTCCTTAGCGTTTCTGAAAAGATGATGTTGAGTCCAGCTCCCCCGTCGATTAGTACTTTGGTGACAGTCATATCGTCAATAGTTGGATCTAGAACCAGTGGGTAATGGTCTGCATTTCCTACGCTAGTCCATTTGTCTTCTCTTGAGAATTAGATTAGATATTGTGACCAATTGAGATATCTTGGAGTAGCCAGTTCTGCTGCCATGATGGTTCGTAGGGCTAGCTTTTCTTGATGTTTGCTTCTGGAATCTGGGGCCCCGGCGAAGATCACTGCGACTGTCCCCCTGGATTTTTGGAATCCTTTGTCTTCGTGGTTGTCTTCTTTATTTTTCTGACTATCTTCTTTAGTGTTCGCCTTACTATCTTTCCTTGTGTATCGTTCGTTGAAGGTGTAGCAATTTCCGATGGTGTGCTTTCCATTGGGGTGTAAGATGCAATGCATGCTTTCAATGTCATCATACCTTCTGGGTTTTGAAAACTTCTTTGATTTGTCAGCCACCGCTACTGTGTTGTCTGGTCCACGTTTTCTTTCCTGATGTCTGTTGTTTCGATGATTTTGCTTGTCCGAGTTATCTCGGTTGTTTCTATCCGGGAACCTTTCTCGTGTCTTCTCCTCTGCAGTAATCATCTTTTCTACTGTTTGTCTGAATTCTTCATTGTTTCTCGGGTTTTCTTTGCAGAAATCTTGAAATTGCCACCTAGCCATGATTCCATGAGAGAAAGCTTCGATTACTTCTCGTTCGGTGATGTCATGTACTTGAGCTCGTAGTTCACCAAATTGTCGATAGTAATTTATAAGACTTTTCACCTCCTTTCGGATTGAGTCCTTTTAACTCTGCGTGAGTGATTGGGTGTGTAATGATACCCATGAAATTTTTGCAGAAAGCTTTTTGCAAGTCCTCCCAATTTCTGATTGATCCTGGATTCAATTTGTCAAACCATTGAAGGGGCATGGTTTCTAGGGCCATAGGAAAGAACAAGGTCTTGATATCATCGTCTCCTCTAGCCAGTTCAATCGATTGCGAGTAAATACTGAGCCACTGCCTTGGTTCGGTCTTGCCATCATGCTTAGAGTGGTTGGACGGCTTGAACTTGTGAGGTAGTCGTATTGAAGCAAGTTGTTTGCAAAATAGGGGAATCTATCATGCGTTCTGGCTTCTGTGTATTCTGATTCTGCACCCCCTTCTTGCCAACTATTGTTCTAGTGGGAGTAGTTCTACGTGGTTGTCTGAATAGGTGCTCTGCTTCTGACCTTTCTTGGTTGTTCGACTCAGTCGTTTTGACTATGATTCCTTCTACTTTCTCTGTTGTGACTTCCACTTGGTCCAAGTCTCTCGAAAGAGGACTTCCTTTGATTTTGATCTCCCTTCTCATGAGATGTTGATCTGGCAGGTAGTCTTGAGCGGGTCCTTCCGTCGTGCGTCCTTAGGACTATTGACCGGAGAAACTCTCGGAGCTATTCTTGTCTTTCACTGGGATGTGAGGTCGCTCTGAGTTCTTCTAATGCTTCTCGGATCTTATCATAGGGTGTATTCGCCGTGTGTCTTTCCTCGACTTCTCGTTCTGATTTTCTTCTATTGTACTCGGCTAGATCTAACTCATATCTGATCCAAGCTTCCTTACGCTGCCTAGCACGGTGTTGGTGTCCTTGTTTCAACTTGTTTTTTCTTTCTCTAGCTTGCTTTTGATTCTCGGTCTCACCATCGTGCCCCTAGATAAAGGGTGATATGTTAGACTCAGATTCATCCGATGACCTGACGTCGGGCGCTTCTGGGGGGACCAATGGTGATCGAGGGCGGTGAACCATGAATACCTCGCGTGCGTGAATTGTCCTGCTATCAACGTCGATATTCACACTGTCGGAGTTGCTGATAACTTTAGTAGAGGCTTCGAGGTCGCAGATCGAGTCTCCTTCTTGGTGGGGTAGAATTGCTATTGTCGTCGTGTCAACTAGTCGGGTACCGCTATCCTCAGGAACAGAACCCGACCAATGGACGATGCAGTCTTGAGATGTTATAGTCAGTACTAGACCTTCCTAAGCTCCTTTCAGTGGCATTCTAAGCACTGGATCGAGGAATCCTTCGGGCCGTGTCTGATAAGATGTTGCCATGTTGTGGAGTCCGAATGGAAAAGGACCCGGCTTCTTGAAAAGACTCTGATTGTACTCCGAGTTGTATTCTTCATAAGCCAAGGCCGCGTTCTTAAGCCCCATCGGAAAAGAACTCGGTTTCCCGAAAGAACTTGGGTAAGACTCCATTTTGGATGCGGAACCTGAGTTTGAGTCGGATGCGCAAAGTCACGAAACCTGAGTTGAATCGGACATCGCGAGCTACGCGAATATTCCAGTGAGTTGACCTGTCGTAGTCGCCAAAATAGAATGGTCTTCATAGTGATTCAAATCTTTGAGGAGACGGCTTTAGAGGTTACCATTGTCGTCCGCCTCGCAGATCCATGAGCCAAAGATGAAGGTTGATCCCATCGAGAAGATCATGTTGTCGAGGTCCATCGAGCTCTCGGATGCAAATTCGTCGAAAGCCCCTACTTGGCGCGCCAGCTGTCGATGTTTTACCACCGATAGCCTGCCACGGGGGTACCCGGGGCAGTTTGTTCAGGCTTCGGCGTATGCAGAACTCGACGGTGAACGCAAGACACAATCGATTTATCCTGGTTTGGACCCTCGATCGTTGATCGAGTAATAGCCCTACGTCCAGTCGGCGTTAGCCTTACGTTGGATCGATTGTGAAGTGTTGTGTCCTCCTCTAGGAACCATGCCCTCCTAGTCGGTTTACAATGAGAGTTTCTAGTAGGATTACAGAATAATACTACTACTAAGATTACATGGGAAGAATCCTAGTCAGACTAGATCTTCTCCCTTCCTTGGGGTATCCCGTGGGTCCCGCACCGATAGTGTAAAATTCACTTCAGTACAGAAATGAGAAATTCCAATACCTCCTTGAAATCCAGTTCTACATAAAGGTGTGGAGCCATCCCTTCATCCTTGGGGTGGGGAAAAACAACAAAAATGGAATGTATCAGTCGGATCAACACAAATTAGATCTATGTACTAAGAGAAAACAAATTAGCCGCACAACGGAAACCATCTTATCTCTGGGAGAGACAGGGGAGGAAAAGGGAAGGGGGATAACAGCTTGCTAGCCGCGGCGTCGTTGTTGGTGCTCTGTGACGGCCATTGGGCTGCTTTCTGGGCGGCGCCTCCCCCACCTTCCGCCGGCTAACGCCTCCACGCATGAGACGGAGATGACAGAAACAGGGGCGAGGCGATGGGAGTCTGGGAGAGAGAGAGAGAGCGGCGCTGAATCACTGGGCGGGCGGTGGTGGTGGCTGGGCGTGATGCCTACTCGCCTGTGCGTGTGTGTGCGGTGTGTCATTTGGTCGGCGTGGGTTAAATTCCCCATTCTTTGAGTGCCCTCGATCCGCACACGGCAAAGCAATTTATTTTTATTTTTTTAATTCTCTGCCGAGTGTCACCTCACTTGGCACTCGGCAAAGAGTTTTTTTTAAAAAAAATCTTTGCCGAGTGCCCCCGATCTGGCACTCGGCAAAGTATTTTTTTTTTTTTTTTTAATTCTTTGTCGAGTGCCACCATCCTGGCACTTGGCAAAGAGGGGTTTTTTTAAAAAAACTAAAATTCTTTGCCGAGTGCCAGCCGTCCTAGCACTCTGCAAAGAGACTCCTTTGCCGAGCGCCAAACGCAGATACTCGGCAAATCATTTTTATTTTATTTTCTTTCTGCCCTCAAACTTTTTCTGTAGTCCTCATACAATACCTGGTACTCCATGTTCTAATGTGGCATATTTCTAGGACTTTTTCTATATTTCTTTAATTTATTTCCTTTAATTGGATTTTCTTGGATAATTCAAATTATAACCGCTAGTCATTCGAATAATGAAAAAAATAAATGGGAAAATGATATTCATGTTATTTAGTATAATGTGAGGCCGTATCCAGGAACAGACCACCAATTTCGAACATCTTGTTCACAAAACATGACCACGAACTTGCGGTCGAGTTGTTTTTAAATTCTATAAAAAGCAAACGAAGACCGAAAATCTTGAAACTTGTCGAGATGTCATGATATCATATGTGGAGGCTGTGATAAAAATTTGAGGAGGTTTCGCGCAAGTTTATCACGTACGATGCTTACCACCTCGTCGGCCTCTTTACAAAATCATGAAACTTCTTCGGAGATTCTTCGGTTTGCAAGCATTGTACGTGATAACGTGCATGAAATCTTCTGAAATTTTTATCATAGCCTCCACATACGATATCACTACATCTCAACAAGTTTCATGATTTTCGGACTTCATTTGCTTTTTATAGAATTTAAAAACACTTCGCACGCAAGTTTGCGGTCATGTTTCGTGAACAAGATGTCTGAAATTTTGGGTCCGTACCTGGATACGGCCTCACACTACACTCAGTAATATGACTATCATTTTTTGAATCATTAAATTCCATTATTCGTACCACGTGCAGTTCAAATTTATATTTTTCGAAAAAATTCAAGTAAACGAAATAAAGTAATTAAATATATCAAAAAGCCACAAAAAATCCCCAAATTCTAACGAGGAGTTCTGGAACTTAAAAAGGGCTGCACAAAAAATTTGGAGGCCAAAAACAAAAAAAACTTTGCCGAGCGCCTAGGCATGGCACTCGGCAAAGGGGATCTTTACCGAGTGCCAAGAATCAGGCGCTCGGCAAAGAGGTTTTTTTGATTTTTTTTTAGAAATTTCCTCTTTACCGAGTGCCTTTAGAGGGACACTTGGCAAAGGAATTTTAAAAAAAGTAATTTTTTTAATTCCTCTCTTTGTCGAGTGCCGAATCAGTGGGCACTCGGCAAAGACATTTCAAAAAAAATATTGAATCTTTGCCGAGCGCCGTGTCAGGGGCACTCGGCAAACTATTTTTCAAAAAAAAAAATCTTTGCCGAGTGCCTAACAGCATGCACTCGGCAAAGAAGGACGTCGTCGAACACCGTTACGCGGGGCAGCCTATGCTGAGTGCCGTGGTTTTGCCGAGAGCTGGCACTTGACAAAGAAGTCCTTTGCCGAGTGCCCTTTTTTGCCGAGTGCCCGTCACTCGGCAAAGAACTCTTTGTCGAGTGCAATTCTTTGCTGAGTGCGACACTCGGCAAAGAAGGTTTTTGCCGAGTGCCCGATTTTTAACACTCGGCAAAGCAGTTTGCACTCGGCAAAGGTCTGGATCGCTTCGGACTTCTTCGGCAGCATCGTCGTGGTACGCCGTGGAACTCGATCACGTGGAGTTGTTGAAGTGGTTGATGAAGACTTGCGCTGTTCAACTTGTGGGAGATGACGAAGACTTGTGCCTCGCCTTGCTTGTCACTGTATGGATCTTCACACGCATACATGCATGTGTACTGGGCACGGATGTGTGCACCATGCATGCACGTTGACCTCGGGTCATCACGTACGCGCCCAGGAGCCATGGTACAGACTCAGGCTCCGCTACTCGCGCGTACGTACGGCGGCCGCGTCGTCGCTGACGCAACCTCCGATCTTCTTGTGTCAGCCTGATGATCACCTTCATCGCCGCACTCTTGCAGTGCCGCCCACAATGCGGCGTATCTGCGGCACCATGCGCATGACGGCAGCTCGACCAGGCCGCACCGTAGCCTCGTCTCGGCCGGCCGCCCGTGCGTCTGGACTCGACGAGAAGAAGAAAAGGCTGGCTGCTCTCCAGATGCAAACGGTGATTAGCCTCTCCCTGGGTCCTGGGGGTTCTTTATATAGGCAGGAGCTAGCTAGGTCAGCGGCGGGCCTCCTGGGCCGCACGCACGCGCCGCCAGGAACTTGTTGAGACCCGAGAAATATCCGGAGCCGATTCTTTACTTCGTACAGTATGCAAGATGAAGGCACGTGATTTATCCATCTCGAGAGGTTGTCTCTTCATGTGGTAAGCCTTCTAGAAGTCTTCGATTACTTGGATAAGCTCGCGGCCGTATGTTGTTGCCTGTGTTGGGGTTTAGTCCCATATCATGGGGGAGCACAACATATAAGGCGGGAGAACCCTCACCTATTAGGCTAATCTTTTGGATTGAGTAAAGCCCAAAGACCTTATATGTTGTCAGCTCCGGTGGACCTAGGACCTGTGGGAGCGCAGGCTCGTAACGAGCCGGGCCGGCTGTAAGCCAGCTCCAAGATCGAGAACTCGGTGGTCACCACCGGTTCCAACAATTGGTAGCAGAGCCCATGGTCAGAAAAGCTAAACCCGATAAAAAAAATCTCGAGTGTCACATATGGCGGGAGCACTCCGATGTGTGACTAAGGGAGAGATTGTTGGGGTTTAGTCCCACATCGTGTAGCGATGGTGGGGGAGCACAACATATAAGGCGGGAGAACCCTCACCTATTAGGCTAGTCTTTTGGGTTGAGTAAGGCCCAAATGCCTTATATGTTGTCAGCTCCAGATCACCACCGGTTCCAACAATTGGTATCAGAGCCCATGGTCAGAAAAGCTAAACCCGATAAAAAAAATCAGAAAGGTCACATAGGCGGGGACACCCGATGTGTGTCACATATGGTTTAGTCCCACATCTAGCGTTGGTGGGTGACTAAAGGGAGAAGATATTAGGCTAGTCTTTTGGGTTGAGTATGGCCCAAAGGCCTTATATGTTGTAGCGATGGGTGGGAGCACATGCTTATATAAGGCGGCCGGTGAAAGCCACCTCCAAGATCGAGAACTCGGTGGTCACCACCGGTTCACCTATAAGGCTAGTCTTTTGGGTTGAGTAAGGCCCAAATGCCTTATATGTTGTCAGCTCCAGTGGATCTGGGACCTGTGGGGGCGCAGGCTCGTAACGAGTCGGGCCGGCTATAAGCCAGCTCCAAGATCGAGAACTTGGTGGTCACAACCGGTTCCAACAATTGGTATCTGAGCCCATGGTCAGAAAAGCTAAACGCGATAAAAAAATCTCGGGCGTCACATATGGCGGGGGCACCCCGATGTGTGACTAAGGGGGAGATTATTGGAGTTTAGTCCCACATCAAGTAGCGATGGTGGGGGAGCACAACATATAAGACGGGAGAACCCTCACCTATAAGACTAGTCTTTTGGGTTGAGTAAGGTCCAAAGGCCTTATATGTTGTTAGCTCCGGTGGACCTGGGATCTGTGGGAGCGCAGGCTCGTAACAAGCCGGGCCGGCTGTAAGCCAGCTCTAAGATTGAGAACTCGGTGGTCACCACCGGTTCCAACAATTGGTATCTAAGCTCATGGTCAGAAAAGCTAAACCCGATAAAAAAAACCTCATGCGTCAGATATGGCGGGGCACCCCGATGTGTGACTAAGGGGGAGATTGTTGAGGTTTAGTCCCACATCATGTAGCGATGGTGGGGAACCACAACATATAAGGCGAGAGAACCCTCACCTATTAGGCTAGTCTTTTGGGTTGAGTAAGGCCCAAAGGTCTTATATGTTGTCAGTTTCGGTGGACTGGGACCTGTGGGAGCGCAGACTCGTAACGAGCCGGACCAGTGTAAGCCAGCTCCAAGATCGAGAACTCGGTGGTCACCACCGGTTCCAATACCCTGACGCATGGGCCTGGGATGATGAAGGGATTAACCTTCCCCTCAATCAAGTCACTAGCTAGACTGCCGGCCGCACGTACATCTGGCCAAGGTTCCAGAAGGTTCTGGACCCCGTCACGCCGGTGTCTCGCAGACTCAACTGGCGCATAATCCTACGGAAATACATGACACGGACCGGCATACGTACGACCTTCTACGGCCGGCTCGAATCATATACACGTGCATGTATATATGGCTGCGCCTGTTAGCTTCTTCTATTTGCACGTCCTGAACACACTAATTACGTGCATGCATGGACGCCGCACAGAGGTGCAGGCCAGGCAGGAGGCAGCTAAGTTAACCAAGCTTTGCACGTCGCCTGCATGGCAGCATGGGGGCTGATCACACTGTGCAACTTGTTAGCTTCTTCCTTGTTCTTGCGTGGCTCATCGCTTACGTTGTCAGTGCGTGCCTATGCGTGTTTAGAGATGAGAAGATTGCCTATGAGGCAGTGCACGTACATGATTTATCTCGAACAGATATCGTGCACCGTACGTTGGCCGGCCGTACACGCAGCGCATATGTAAGTTGAGGGAGTATATGGACGTCTTGAATCAAGACTGTTCAGTGATTCTCCGTATGCGCGCGAACATGAGTACACATATGTGTGTACGCACTCCTTCTAGATTCATGGACGCCATGCACATGCTGGCTGTCAGCTCGGGCTAACTGAATTGAAAACACGAGTATACATTCACATCTTTTTGTTAGCCCCCAGCTTGTGAATTTTGTACAACGAGAAAAATATTGTACAAAATCTCGTCAAACAGCTTGCAACATATATGTATATGCAACATCTGATCTACTTTTGCAATATACAGATGAAACACTTTGAAACATATACGTATGAAACACGCGAAACGCTTAAAACATAAGCTTGTAACATGAAACATACGCTCGCAATGCGTATATAGCCATGCAATATATGCAATATCCAGATGAAACACTTGGTATGGAACTGTTGTAGCCAGCGAGCTTCGCTCGGGTGCAGTGAGAACGTCGTGCCGGAGCAGTCGCCGTGGATCACGCCGCGTCGGCGTGGAGAACTCGGCGACGAGTGGTGAGTGGCGGTGGAGAGATAGGAAGGCAGGCGGCAGCGCTCAGACGCGGTGGAGAGGAAGGATGGCGCTAGGCAGGCGACCGTCCATGCCACAGCGGTCGTCGTGGACCACGACGGAATCCGCAGCGGCGCGGGCTTGTCGGCGAGTGGAGGTCGCGTCTGTAGAGTCGAGTGAAGCCAGAAGTCGAACGTTTTTGGGGTGAAATTTTTTTTACAAACTTCTAGAGTGGAGTTGTTGAGGGCAAGATGCAGTGGGCTGTTCAGGCCGTCGTGACCCACGACAAAAGGAGAGCATTTCTGATATGATAAACGGTGTCCGTCGGTACAAAATTTTCCTGTCCTATTTTCATCCCTTAGGTAAGCTACACGTATAGCATACTGGCATATGGCTTTCATTCCCTTTATTGTTGTCTAGCAGATTAATCGGTTAGATATTCTTATTATAATCCGGGGATCTGACTACCGGAGATAGTTTATAATTTAGTAGAACATAAGGTCAATTTGTTGCTGGAGTAGTATTGTTATTGTGTTCGCATTAAGATTTTATATGTTCTTAATAGTGTAAAAATTATGAATCTTTATAAATCAAGTGAGAGTATGCTTTGGTTATTCTATTTTCTTGAATTTTAAGGCCTCATCACGTGTTTCGAGAAGAGGCCTCAATTTAAACCCTAAACCCTGAGTGCATTTATTTGTTCTTGAAATGTTATTTTGAAAAAACTTAATCAAAGTTCCTAAATTTTAACTTATTATAAGATATATAAAAACTGAACAACCAGAAGAGCACAAGTGTTTCCAAACAAGAACACCCCTTCCCCTTGACAGCCGCTTGGTCATCACGAGCGCCTGCAGGACCCACGAGGCTTTCTCTTTGAGCTTATTCTTTCTTCCTTTTTATTCACACACACATGGTCGTCTGGATGTTGACTTCTTCTACCTATAGTCAGCCCACATTAGTCTCGGCCATGAATGTCTTCTTAGCCAGTATTTTTTTTTACTGGAACAAAATTCTAATTTGCAATTTTTTTATGCATGCCAGACTTGAATAATTATGCTTAATTAGTTTGAGCTTTCTTGAAGTTTTAAATACGTGATATTTAGGCTTGAGATTGACAGGAGTCAACTTAAATGTGCTATTGCCCCCACCTGTCGGTATGAGCATCTCTTTGCTAGTTCGAGTTGACAGGAGCTGGCACAAGCTTGTTGTGGCTCTCCAGCTAAAGTTCATAAGGATGAGACCGAGGTTGCCAGAGCGGAGAAGCGAGACCGAGGGTGTCGAGACTCGAGACGGAGACGTTGAGACCAGAGGCGGAGAGGTGAAGGACCGAAATAGCCAATTTTCTTTGGAAAATAGGCCGTTATCCCAAGATCTAACCCCAAGAAGCACAACACCTACGCAAAGAGATGTCTATGAGCCAACTCGTGTGTTTCTGTGATGACCAAAAACACAGTGCGAGACGATCTCAGAGAAGATAGATCATAAAGACACGAAGTGGCACCGGGAGAGCAAAGAACTTGCGCAAGCGCGGTCACAGACATGCCCCCACTAGTAGAGATCGGGGCTGTAGTTCTGGTTCTCACCCCCCTTTAATCCCGGTTTTGGAACCGGGACTATGCAATCAGGACTAAATGTCTTAATTTTTAGTCCCGGTTCCTTCAACCGGGAGTAGAGGTGTTTATTGGGTAAAAAAAAGGTGTCCCCACTAGTAGAGATCGGGGCTGTAGTTCTGGTTCTCACCCCCCTTTAATCCCGGTTTTGGAACCGGGACTATGCAATCGGGACTAAATGTCTTGATTTTTAGTCCCGGTTCCTTCAACCGGGAGTAGATGTGTTTATTGGGTAAAAAAAAAGGTGCAGCTATGGAGATTCGAACTTACGACCTCCCACTGCAGCTCTTGCACACGTTACCATCTCACCTACCACCACACATCTAACTTAGATAAGATACGCTTTCCTTTTAAATTCAGTTTGGAGACACCTTTAGTCCGGATTTGAGACATAAACCGGGACTAAAGGTATCTTTAGTCCAGGTTCGTGTCTCAAACCGGAACTAAAAGTCACACTTTTAGTCCGGGTTCATGTCTCAAACTGGGACTAAATATTCTCACACTGACATGCCTCTGACACACCTCGGTAACCGTTGGGCAGGGACCTTTAGTCCCGATTGGAGCTACCAACCGGGACTAAAAGTTTCTCTAGTCCCGGGCTCGAAAAATACTGGGACTAAAGCCAAATTTCAAAGTGGATGAAAAGTCGTTTCTCTACTAGTGCCCGTGCCACTCAGCTGCGACAAAGAAGAGGAAAACTCTCTGGGTTTCGTATCCGGTGCACGCCGGATACCACGGTGCGAACAACAACTGTGACTGAGAGCAAGGGTTTGCACTGCGCTACTTAGCACGCACCGGACGTGTTTGGAGGGTTCGCTGAAGCGGGATATAAGACACTGACCAGTGGAACCAACGTGGCAGTCTCTCTCTATCTTCTTCTGCCTCCAGCACGTCCCCCCGCCCCCGCTGCCGCCTACTCACTCTTGCTGGGCTGCAGCGCTCGCACTCCAACTAGGTCGACCTCATCCGCTCGATTCGGAGGAACAGGGTTGACCTACATCTTGGAAGAATATTCCCTATAGGAACAAACCTAACCCTCTGGTCCCCCAACTAAACACCTCCAAAATTGGGTCCAACCCATCCCAACCCACTTCAACCCCCAACCAAACACACGCAAATAATTTAATGTTGCTAATGCAACCTTGAGTTCTAAGATCGCAATACATATTCTTCCGAGTCGTGGGTCGTGAGTCATAAATCACATGATTTTTGTTTGAGTTGCGTCCGTTTAGTCGATCTTAGCATATCTTGCCTACATCGCTCTAGTACACAAGTGAATGATCCTATGCTTTATTAACTTCGATGAATATTGTATTGAATATTTTGGTTCCTAAATAATTTTAAATGAAAAAGTTTATTCACACAATTTTACATCTTATCGACTATTAAGACTTTGGTATAGAATGTACGTTCATCTGAGATCGTTTGAAAAATATAAAAATTTAAATTCTAAAATCTAGAAATTAAAAATATAGTTTTAGAATTCTAAATTAAAATAAAAAATATCAATTACAAAGTTTTAAATCTCATTGAGCTCAACAATTTTTATATAAAATTCTATTTATAACCAACTTTATTTGGAAAAAGTAATGGTTCTTTTTACTGCACTGATTTTAGAGGTGAGTCACATATCAATCATTGTTGATGTTTCTAACCGCCTTCCAGAAATACGGTTGGTACCAACCACCTTTAAAAATAGACAGTTATGCAGCTGAAAAATACAATTCATATCTAGAAATCAAACAGGTTATCTCAAAATATTTCTAGAGACTATTCTTGCTTCACGATGCCAGTATGCCGCATCTGGAAAAAAAAGGAGTACTCCCTCCGTATCGGTAAATAAAGTCGTCTAAGGGTGCGGCGTTGTTTGCGCAAATGAAGTCGCTTTAGCTGCGCTAATCTGGTTTTGGACGCGAATGCTCCTGACTCTTCGTTTCCTAAGGCGCTCATTCGTTCACGGTCCCCTCCGCTTCCCCTTGCTTGCTCGCTCGCACGCACGGGTCCGGGAGCGGACGGACGCGCTCGACGGCCGCCATCGTCGGACTACACCGCGCCGCTTCCTTCCTTGCCTCCGCTCGCTGCACGCATGGACGCCAGGCAATAAGCCAAAATAAATCGCGCCGCTTCCTTCCTTTCCTCCGCTTGCTGCACGCATGGACGCCAGGCAATAAGCCAAAATAAATCGCGCCGCTTCCTTCCTTGCCTCTGCTTAGGAAGCGCTTGCTCCTTCTTCTTGACTCAGAGGACGACGTGAAGATCGTGCTGGAGGTCGCGCCGCCGGAGTCCGTCGAGCCGGACTCAACAGCAGAACGTCGTGTCGAACGAAGTCTCGGCGGAGGCCGTCGTGCCCCGAATCCGTCGAGCCGGACTCTATCGCGTCCATCCAATCGCTGCATACTCCGGCACTGGAAACACATTGGTACTATTTGTTCGATCTATGAAACGCACATATGAAAAAGAAAGAAGGTGCAAAGATGGAGCACCCAAACGAGCGCAGTGCCCTGCAACTCGGCACAGAGCCATGCAAAATCATGCGTCAAGCCCTATAAAAAAAAAGACACATCATGCAAACATACAGTGCCAGCAAGGGATCGAACCATGCCCTCCATCGAAACGGGGTGCGCTAGCCACTAAAGCTACGAAACGGTTGTTGCAGGAAAGATATCAAACCCTATTTAATAAGGGTAAACAGAAAAAAATTCACCCTAATTAATTACTTCTTGATATGTTAAATGTTGTCCAAAACGACCTTAATTACCGGTACGGAAGGAGTATATAGCAATGGAGCAAAAGCGGCATTCCGCCCGAGAGCAGAATCAGTACAAACCTTTTGTCTACCAATACGAAACAGTGACGGATACCACGTCGGAAGGCCCCCAGTCCGCGTCCGGCACAAACAGGAACTTCTTGGCCTCGAAGCCCTCGAGCTGGTGGACGCACGGCGCCGTCCCCTTCAGCGACAGCGTGCCTGGCTCAGAGCCACGCACCTCCAGATCGTAGTTGATCTTCGCATTGCCATGGCCGAGGCAGACCAGGGACAGGCACCGCCCCGTCGGGACGCCGCCGCCGTTGAGCAGCAAGAGCACGCTCTTCGTGTCGACCGGCACGAACACGTGGTACGGCGCGCTCTTCTGGAGCCAAAGCGTCTTGGACTGGAGTTTAGCGACGAAGGAGACCATGTCCTCGTGGTCGTCCAGAACGTGCTTGTACAGGAGCGTGCCGCGGTAGCTGCACCCATCCACGGGGCAGCTGCACGCCGCGCACGGGCAGTTCTCCTCGTGCCTTCGCTTGTCGATGTACCTGACGATCGCCGGGCAGCCGTCCTTGCTGAACTTGCAGCGCGTGTACATCTCAGCGAGCATGTTCTCCGCCGGGCGGCAGCGGAGGTCTCCGATCGGCTCGTCGCAGCACCCACACTTTTGATTTGTACGAGCACAGCATTTCGCGCACGCGGCATGTCCGTTACTGCACTGAAGATCAACACGGTAGGAGTGAAAGATAGCGGGATCAGTCGAAGCATCACAAAGCAGTAGCCATAAGAGTATATCATCATTATCAGCCTGCAGAGAATTGATGTAGGAGTAGAGAGTGTAGTTTATTATTGTACTTGCCATGAACACTTCAGCCTCAAAAGGCATGAAGCAGATGCCGCACTCTATGGAAAGGGCATCAGGATTCATCCAAATAAGTTGAGCCGTCTCTTCTTCGTCTCCCTTGTTCCCGGTGTGTAGTTTTTTTCTTGACGACGACCTCGATGCCTTTTCATCTCCTTTCTCCGAGCTCTCCTCGGCGCTCCTCTTGCTCATCTTGATCTGACCAAGACGGATTCACCAAATACATAAGGTAGTCGTCATTATTGGTCTCATAAACGTTTGTTAATTTCTACCCTGCTTGAAATGCATTGCAGCGACCAGCAGCAAAAGAAACAGAGAAAGATTTGCGAGAACAGTACTACGTACAGACGAAGAAGAAACTAAATGATGGTACTTAATTACATCGTAGGTACATAAGAGTATGGTGATTAAGCATTCACCGTTCACAACTTCACATGATCACAACTCGAGGAGCACATAAACCAAGTAAGGACGAATGGAGCTATACCTTTACTCGGTTTACGTGGCCGCCCTTGATGATTGCTATGCTACGCTAGCGACGGACGACCAGAAATGCTTGCGGGAGAGGAGCGAGATTAAGGGGCGGTGCAGCAGCAGGGCGTCATGTCGCACGAAGAAGAGAACGGCCGTCTGAAACTCTGAATGGCTGAATGACCACACAACACATGAAAACTCAGGAGGGCCGAGACATATATTAGAGCTTCTGCCGAAACAAAGACGCGCGGGGACGGGAGACGCCATTTTACTGCATGCGCTCTTGGTCGTACTCGACAAACGAAGCAACCGCTGGCTTAGTCACACTCAAGAGTGCATGCGTGCAAACGAAGAGGCAACTCATTTATTCTCTCGTGCAATGCATTTTGGAAACCGCAGCCATTAACTGCATGCACAGTGAGGGTAGTTTCTACCCCTCTTAATTACGATAGTCCCGATAAAACATTGATACTAGTTTCTATCCCTCTTAATTACACTGCAGCTCAGCAATCCGCTGATGCGGTAAAGAAATCATTGAGAAGAGAGGGTATAGAAAGAAAAAATCGTTTTCTCAGCAAGAAATGACGTCCTCACGCGGATCAACGCGCGAAGAAACCAGAAAAAACGCGTTGGGGGAGAAACTACCGGTTTCCATCGCCTCCACGGTTTCTATCGCGTTGGGGAAGCAGGTCGCTCGCCCAGGCCGCCGCAGGTTGCTCGCTCAGGCCGCCGCAGGTCCACACCGCCGCTGTCACAGGTCGCTCGCTGTTCGCCTTTGCTGTGCACGACACCACTCTCTAGCGAGGCCGTCCTTGCAGTCCAATTCTTAACTGGAAGGGTTGAATTACCCCTGTTTAGAGTAAAAGGTTGGTTGGTTTATTCATTCATCATAAGTAAAAGTATGAGTTATCAATATATTTCCTTTGTCAGAGCTTCTCTATGGTAAAATTATAATTAACGATACCTCGAATGCTCCGGGTGAAATGCTATGATGATATATTATCTATACGCTTGCAAATTCCTTAATGACGTTGGTGCCCGCGAGCACGCGGCTCTTGATGGCGAGGTCGCCCATGAAGGCTCCGTAGTAAACCAATGTGCATGCGGCTCCAGGAGGAAGACAATGGACTTAGGAGAGAGAAAGCAAAAAAGAACATTTATTAGTGGAAGAAACTTGCATTGTGTGATATGGTTTTTACACATGGTTTGTTGCAGACGTGGTTACTATAAAAACCGTACATAGTTTCAATCATTAGGACTGCCCTAAAGACTCAAGTCTCTTCGGAGACATCCGATAAAGGGTAAAGAGTGCAAAATCCTTGCTATATAGTGGGTGAATAGGGCCAATATGAAGAATCAGAAATCCTGTTTTTTCCTGTTTTCGTATTTTATCGTAAATATTGTAAACTATTGGTAAATATGATAACGGAATTGCTAGTGCCCGGACGTCCTCCGTTCCGGAGTGCTAGCGTCGGGCGCTGCTGTGTCCACGTAAGAAGCAGCGGGGCTTTCAAAATAAACATAGCAACTGAAATAGAGCTCGCGCCGCCTGTTTTCGCTCGCCCCACCGTGTGGACCCCCATGTTGCTTCTTGCCCTACCATCGTGCTCGCGCTGTTTCACATGATCACCGTGCATGCACGCGGGATCCCCACATGGGCCCCGATCAGCTGCCCCGCCTGTGGATACGCGCCGCGGATGCGTCTGCGGCATGTTGTAGGCAGGTGGGTCCCATTACAACATGTGCAACATCAGATTTACTTTTGCAACATCCAAATAAAACACTTGTAATATATGTCTGAAATAGCAGAAACACTAACAACATACGTCTGAAACATTTGCAAACACTTGAAACAAGTGTGTAGTCATTGCAAGCATATGCAATATCCAGATCTACTTTGTAACATTCAGATGAAACACTTGCAACATATGTATGGAACGCCTGAAACATACGCTTGTGTTTAGATAGAAAAAAATTACAATATTTCTCTGCCACAAAAAAATGCGTGGGCGTGCCAGTGTACCAAAGTACACAAAATAAAAGAAGTTTGCCGGTGGCAATCTAACTTGGGCGACGTGGTCTTCTGGTTCCTGGGGCCACGGAAAGCACCCAGTTAATTACCCCTGTGAGCTAGTAGCACCTCCGATTCTGCTGCTTTGGTCATCGTCTTCAATCTTCGCTTCACGTCTCCATGCATGGTGTTGGTGTAGATGTAGGTGGCGTCGGCGTGAGGGCCTTGTCGGTCTATGAGCCGGTACAACATGGCTGGAATATCAGCCATGCCCGCCTGCGTTGTTTGCCTCGTCGGTGTCGAACGGCACGTGGTGTCATCGTAGTCGCACTTGCATGGTTGGTATAGCTTGGATCGCTTCGGACTTCTTCGGCAGCATCGTCGTGGTACTCCGTGGAACTCGATCACGTGGAGTTGTTGAAGTGGTTGATGAAAGACTTGCGCTGTTCAACTTGTGGGAGATGACGAAGACTTGTGCCTCGCCTTGCTTGTCACTGTATGGATCTTCACACGCATACATGCATGTGTACTGGGCACGGATGTGTGCACCATGCATGCACGTTGACCTCGGGTCATCACGTACGCGCTCAGGAGCCATGGTACAGACTCAGGCTCCGCTACTCGCGCGTACGTACGGCGGCCGCGTCGTCGCTGATGCATGCAACCTCCGATCTTCTTGTGTCAGCCTGATGATCACCTTCATCGCGGCACTCTTGCAGTGCCGCCCATAATGCGGCGTATCTGCACAAAATAAAAGAAGTTTGCCGGCGGCAATCTAACTTAGGCGACATGGTCTTCTGGTTCCTGGGGCCTCGGAAAGCACCCAGTTAATTACCCCGTGAGCTAGCTCACGGAGCACCTCTGATTCTGCTACTGTGGTCGTCGTCTTCAATCTTCGCTTCACGTCTCCATGCATGATGTTGGTGTAGATGTAGGTGGCGTCGGCGTGAGGGCCTTGTCGGTCGAGATAATTGGAATTTTGCCATTATAAAATATGGCATTCGCTCGTTTGTCATCCCGCAAAAGGATTCATTCGTTTGCCATTATGAAACTGGACACACTCACTGGAATGCCTTTGAGTTTTTTTTTTGCCAAATTTAATTTTTTTTCGCGGCCTCTTTTCTTTCCCGTTTTGCCCCTGCTTCTTCTTCAACCGCAGAGGCAGAGGAGCTTGGCCAAGCGCCCAAGCGGCGGCTGGACCTGGAGAGCCGCCATGGCACGCCTGCTCCTCCCCGTTTCCGTCCCTGTCCCAGTCCCCATCTCCACTAGCATTGTGCTGCCGTCGTCTAGTACTGGTACTAGTACCGCGCGGCGCCGACAACGGGACTCCTAGAGCTGTTCAAAGGATCACTTGGGTCACCCTTCGACCTGAAAAAGAAAAGCAAAAAACTCAAGATGAAGTATAAAGCAGTCAAAGAAAATATGGAAATAGGGCTGGTTGGCATCAAAATTTAACCAGGAAATGTTGACTTTAATTGAATGCAGTGTTAACTGAGCTTCATGAAGCTGTATGGATGACTTCATCAATTTACATTGTATCCCATCAATTTTTACCAACAGCACTACTGTGACCATAGAAGTTTGGTAGTCAGTAAAATGAAAAAAATTCTCTGAAGAAAATCTCGAAGTCTGACATGTACTGGAGCACCTGCTGATGAATCAACTCAGGTGAAAGTGCTAACTTAACTGCCAAAACTCAAAAGCTGCACTGATAATCGAGTACACAAGCAACCGAATTTCACGTTAACAAGCTCCCCTTGTCATCATCACACAGCAGGTACCGAAATTAAAGAAAAAAGTGAGGAAAAGCATCACATGATGAAATCAAGGAACTCTGCATAACATTCACCTTCCAAGTTTTCCCCCGTCGCCGTGAGAAACCAAACATATTCAGGACTTGCACGGTCTCTCCAGTTGCCCGTTCAGTTCAGAACCGAGAACCGAACCGCTGGGCAGGACATGAGCCTATGTCTGCTGCAAACAAGTCAAGTCAATGCAATAATCATTTGGGAAGAAGGTACAGGGGGTTGGTGGAGAGATGGAATCATGGCGGAAAACAGGGACTGAGAGAGACCAAGAAGCGCAGACAAACGACAAATCCAGGAACAAAATTTCGTCCCCAAAATGCCACCGCCATCTAGTGGCTTGGACATTGGAGGAAGAACAAGAAACCGCAAAGGGGAAGAAATGCTCAATCATGAGGACATGGGCTAAAACAATCGAGGAACAAAATGAAGATCTTATTCGAGAGGAAGCGACGCATTTTTTGCGTTGTTTTTGGATTCCAAGAAGCAGCATTCCCAATAAGACAAAATCCCAGGCGTGCAGTAGAAAGAATTCAGAGAAAATGGTGGCTCTTTTCCCCCCTTACTTATGAAACGGTTCCCAAGAAATTCGCATCCGAAACCATCAGAAACGCCGAGACAAACTAGAAAGAAATCAAGAACGATCCTGCCAGCGAGGAAGAGGAGCAAGCACTACTACCTCTTGGAGTCTTGGGCTGGGTTGGTGGTATGGAGCAGCAGGAGCACGGCACGGGGGCAGGGCAGATGAGCCGCAGCAAGAATCTGCAGCGAAAACGACGGATGCCACGCCTTCTTAATCTATCAGGATTCAGCGCTGCCCCGCGACGACTGGCAACGGCGGCGTTGTCCGAGGTGTGAGAGAAGAGAAGCACCTGCGACGCGGACGCGGACGCTGCGGCCTCGGCGCCGCGCGGTACTAGCACCAGTAGTAGACGACGACGGCAGCACAATGCTAGCGGAGATGGTGACTGGGACAGGGACGGAGACGGGGAGGAGCAGGCGTGCCATGGCGGCTCTCCAGGTCCAGCCGCCGCTTGGGAAGCTTGGCCAAGCTCCTCTGCTTCTGCCGTTGAAGAAGAAGCAGGGGCAAAACGGAAACAAAAGAGGCCGCGAAAAAAAAATTGGCAAAAAAAAATACTCAAAGAGCATTCCAGCTAGCGTGTCCAGTTTTATAATGGCAAACGAGCGAATCCTTTTGCGGGATGGCAAACGAGCGAAGCCCACGTTTCATTATAGTAAAATTCCAATTATCTCTTGTCGGTCCATGAGCTGGTACAACATGGCTGGAATATCAGCCATGCCCGCCTAGGTCGTTTGCCTCGTCGGTGTCAAACGACACGTGGTGTGATCATAGTCGCACTTGCATTGGTGTAGCTTGGATCGCTTCGCGCGGCATTCGTGGAACTTGATCACGTGGAGTTGTTGAAGTGGTTGATGAAGACTTGTGCCTCGCCTTGCTTGTCACTGTAGGGATCTTCACACGCATACATGCATGTGTACTGGGCACGGATGCGTGCACCATGCATGCAAGTTGACCTCGGGTCATCACGAACGCGCCCGGGAGCCATGGTACAGACTCAGGCTCCGGTACTCGCGCGTACGTACGGCCGCCGCGTCGTCGCTGACGCAACCTCCGATTTTCTTGTGTCAGCGTGATGATCACCTTCATCGCGGCACTCTTGCAGTGCCGCCCACAATGCGGCGTATCTGCGGCACCATGCGCATGACCGCAGCTCGACCCGGCCGGCACCGTAGCCTCGTCTCGGCTGGCCGCCCGTGCGTCTGGACTCGACGAGAAGAAGAAAAGGCTGGCTGCTCTCCAGATGCAAACGGTGATTAGCCTCTCCCTGAGTCACTACTGGATTCAGATGCTTTGCCAAGTGCCTAAAACTATTTTATCCTCTGCAAAGCCTTTGTTGAGGGCAGCACTCGGCAAAGAGTCTCTGATAAAAAATCCGTCGGCAAAAAATTCTTTGCTGAGCAGTTTTTTATCGGGCATTCGTGCAATCTCGGCACTCGGCAAAGAAAAGTGACCGTCACGGTGCTGATTGCGTTAGCACATGCTTTGCCGAGTGCCATGTCAGAGGCGCTCGGCAAAGATTTTTTAATTTTTTTTTCAAAATTTCTTTGCCGAGTGCCCTACCGGAGAGGCACTCGGCAAAAAAAAATTTATTTATTTTTTAATAATTTCTTTGCCGAGTGCCCTGCCAAACCGGCGCTTGGCAAATAATTTTTTTTTTCGTAATTTCTTTGCCGAGTGCCAGGGTCAGGGCACTCGGCAAAGAAGCTAATTTTTTTTATTCTATATTCACAAACACAGCATATAAGAGATATATATAACATCTGTGACATCACAAACACAATATAGCACATATATATTACATCCATCTCATCACAAAGGCAATACCACATATATATCACATGTCGATCACACAATATCTCACATACACGACATTTCAAGCATAATAGGTCCAATATCCATCGAAACAAGTCGATAGTTGATCACAGTGCATCACATGTCCATCAAGCGGTGAAAAAGAGATACAAACTACCGGTGGGAAGGAAACTGAGTGCTTGGTGAAGGAAAAGTGTCGTCGCCTGCTTGCGCCTGAGATGGGTTATTCGAACCCACCGACGGAGGCTGCATAAAGGACAAGAGATTGCATCTGTTAGAGTGGTCATCTAATGAAAGCACTAGTCGAAGCAATTTGGTTTCATACTCACAGGACTAGCTATAACTGGCGGCAACGGTGGAGCGAACTGTGGCACAGCTACATCGTGCATTTGCCCAAAGTTCTGCAGGAACGTCGTAATCTCCGCCAGCTGCTTGGCCTGCCTTTCCTGCTCGGCCCGCTCATCCTGTCTTTCCCGCTTGGCCTGCTCGGTCCTCGCCGCCAGGTCCCGCAGCTCCTGAGCCATCCTCTCGTTCTCGGCCTGCAACATTTCAATCGAATGTTTCAGTAATGCAAAGGTAACTAAGTTATTTAAAGATCAATGTACGAAGAGTTAAACGGGACTAACCTGGAGTGCGTCGACCCGCTGCTGTGAAGGGGACGGCCGTTGGCGTATGGCCGGGCCTCCGCTCGGGGTCTGTGCTCGGATCTGGGAGAGGGAGGGAATCTCGCTGGGCTCAAGGGTGCCATCGCCAATCCAGTACGAGCCTCATCGGATTTCAGACGATGTTTGGCATTAAAGCTGGTCCATGCTTCACCATCAAATGGATGTACCATCTTGTCAGGATTATACCGTTTGCCATTCTTGTGCCACGTCATCTGTTTCGCGGTTTCCTCGGTCATGAATAGCCTTTGAAGCCTCGGCACGAAGGGAAGGTGCCGTAAGACTCGGGCGGGTATCTTAAGCTGCCTCTTCTGACCACCACCATCACCAGACTCTACCTCCAGGAACCTAGAAGCTTTACACTTCGGACAGTTATTTGCCTCCTTGTGTTCTTCACGAAATAGGATTATAGGACACACCCGTTCGGACAAGCATGTATCTGCTCATACGGCATCTTCAGTGCTTTAAGGAGCTTTTGTGCCTCGTACATGGTCTTCGGCAACATGTGGTCCTTTGGAAGTAGGGTGCCAACCACGACCAACACCTTATCGAAGCCTTCTCGACTCATGTTCAAATCAGACTTCAACCCCATCAAGCGACTAATGGCATCCAACTGAGAGACCTCAGAATGAGCGTGAAGGGGTTTCGCCGCTGAGTCCATCATGTACTTGAACGCATCTATGGCTGCCTGCATCTCCGCCTCCTCACATCCTTCAGCAAACTGTGCTTGGTGAACGTCATCTACCATGTCTGCTACCCCGGCATTAGCATCGAAAGCCTCAACGCGTGGTCTCACCACCTCTCTCATACGATCGGCTTCACCATGGTGGACCCACCGGGTGTAGTTCGGCGTAAACCCATTCTTGTGCAGATGTATACCCATGACTTCCTGGTTTTGCATTCTCTTGTTACCACACTTGCTGCAGGGACACAAAGCCATTTTTGGGTATCTAGCGGCCTTGCCAAATGCACGCTTCAAGAAACGATCGGTCTTGTTCATCCATTCAATGCTGACATCACCCTAACTTGTTCGTCCCGTGTACATCCACTGACGGTCCTCCATCCTCTAGCATATATAACATCTCCACAGGTGACCATCAATTGCATCTACGCGGTGTCCCTACTCTCTAATAGGTGAGGATAGGTCCTAATCCCACCCGCGGATGCATAGATGAGGTTAGTTTCCATGCTCCGCTCCTATCCGAGATAGAATTTCGGCAGCACCTCCCCGCTGTTCTCCCGATACACGTCCTGCAAGGGAGAGTGTGTATCCGGAGAACAACAGGGGGTGATGCCGAAACACCATCTCGGACCGGAGCGAACCATGGAAACTAACCCATCTATGCATCCGCGGGCTGTCCAAAAAACATGGACAATCCAAAACAGATACGGTCGCAGATATACAAAGATCTGCATACCTCCAACCGTATCTCTTTCGGACGGGAGACACCTAACTAGGTTACGCGACCAAAGACCACATACGGATAGAGGGGTTATACCTAGGGTGCCGGTGAGGTTAGGGTAGCGGGGCGGTGGAGAGTCAGTGCAGTGGTGAGTCGACGTGGTGTAGGAAGACCCACAGCGCCGACGAAGATGATCGGGGTCACCGAGTCCCTCCCACAGGCTCTCCTGCAAAAAGGGCAAAAATGGTTAGTGTCGACTCAAAATTTCGGCAGCACCTCCCCTGCACGGGGAGGTTCCCAAAACCTTCAAAAAACATGGCACAAAGGCAAACAACCACATATATACCAAACATGGGCACGAAGGCCAACAACCACCAATATATCAAGAGGAGCCATGTACTTTAGTTCTCTTTCCATGCAGATGAAAGTATTGAAGTAGTACAACAACAATTACTACTAACCCTACAACTACTACTAACACTACTACTAACAACTACTTAACTACTAACAGTACTAATACTAAGAACTACTTAACTATTAACAACTACTACTACTAACCACTACTACTTACTAACTACTACTATTTACTAACTACTACTACTACTAACCCTACAACTAACACTACTAACTACTACTAACAACCACTACTACTTACTAACTACTACTATTTACTAACTACTACTACTACTAACCCTACAACTAACACTACTAACTACTACAACTAACACTACTAACTACTACTACTACTAACACTACAACTAACTACTACTACTACTAACACTACAAGGGTAGGTCTTACCTTGGCGGCAAGAACGGCAAGAGCGAGGGCCGACGACGACGGCGGGGATGAACGCAGCAGCGCGAGGATCAATGGGCGGTCGGAACGGCGCGAGGATCGACGGGCGAAGATGTCTGGCTTTTAGGCATTCGACGTCACAACTTGCTCCAAACTTTCTCAAATTTTTACCACGGCCTCCACATGCGATAACAAGAGACCTCGACAAGTTTCGTGATTTTCGAACTTCGTTTGTATTTTATATAATTTAAATACACTTTTCACGCAAGTACATCGTCATGTTACGACAACAAGATGCTCGTAATTTCATGCGAGTTCCTAGATACAGCCTCAACATACGCCAAACATCATGAATACCATTTTTTGAATGACCAAATTCCATTATTTCATGTACATGCAGTTCAAATTTGAAATAGTCGGAAAAATTCAACGAAACAAAAATAATTAAGGAAATATAGTAAAAAAACTCAATTGTCCCAAATTTTGAAATGGAGTTTTGATTACTGTAGCAAGGCCACAGAAAAAATGGGCTGAAAAAAAAACAAAAAAATTAGTAGTTCCGACCGCCCGTCGATCCTCGCACCGTTCCGACCGCCCGTTGATCCTCGCGCTGCTACGGTCATCCCCACCGTCGTCGCCGGCCCTCGCTCTTGCCGTTCTTGCCGCTAAGGTAAGCCCTACCCTTGTAGTGTTAGTAGTAGTAGTAGTTAGTAGTGTTAGTAGTAGTTAGTTGTAGTGTTAGTAGTAGTTGTTAGTAGTGTTAGTTGTAGTGTTAGTTGTAGTAGTTAGTAGTGTTAGTTGTAGGGTTAGTAGTAGTAGTAGTAGTTAGTAAATAGTAGTAGTTAGTAAGTAGTAGTGGTTGTTAGTAGTAGTTAGTAGTGTTAGTTGTAGGGTTAGTAGTAGTAGTAGTTAGTAAATAGTAGTAGTTAGTAAGTAGTAGTGGTTAGTAGTAGTAGTTGTTAATAGTTAAGTAGTTCTTAGTGTTAGTACTGTTAGTAGTTAAGTAGTTGTTAGTAGTTGTCGGTGTTTCAGACCGGGGGGTCCTCAACCAACCAGTAAATATGAACTCCGTGCCCCTGATCCCGGATGGTGATGCAAAGAGACATAAGGTTTATACTGGTTTAGGCAATCGGTGCCCTACGTCCAGTCTAGGAGATCTATCTTGTATTCTTTGCACCAAAGTGCTTGTAGTAGGGGGTTACAAGCTGGGTGAGAGAGGGAGCTAATCCCAGGTCTCGGCGTGGAGTGGTGCGAGGTGCTTGAGACGCTGCTCTCAAGCAGCCCGGGAGCATGGGTGTTACAGGATGTATCTAGGGCGAGTATGGGAGCACGGTTCTATCGTATGTCCTTCTCCCCCTCTCGATCTATCCCTGACCGCTTCCTTTTATAACCACAAGGAAGGAGCCAGGAGTACATGAGTAAGCTACACGTGGAGCCTACTGCAGTTTAGTCCTGTAGCAGCATGGCGTTGGGAATGGAGATCTGTACTTGTCTGGCGCGCCGTGCTGGTCTGGTTTGAAGTGGTTGAGGTCGTGGGAGTCCTTGTCGACGTATAGTCAGTATGACTTCCATGGCTGGAGACATGTCGTGCTTTGGTGGACTCTTGGCCTGGTGGAGTGCCGAGGCCTGGCGGGTTGTAGCTAACCGCGCTGAGGCCTAATTTGCTGAGGCCCTGGCGGGTGTTCGTAGCTGACCGCATCGAGGCCTGATTTGCCGAGGCCTTGGCGGGAGCAGTTGGGCCTATGCACTGATTCCGAGGCTATAGTGACCTGGTTTAGGTGGAAAAGTGCAGGGCATGGTAAAAAAGGAGATTTGACCATTGTCCCATCGCTCCTATTGCTGTACCCTGTCGATCGTGGCTGACGTAGCGGGTGCATTCAGGCACATTAAATGGATGGGACAGCCTGCCAGTGGGATGGTTGAGGCGGAGGCGACGAGGATGCAGGACGAGCCCGGCCTCGGCCGAGGCGGAGAAAGAACAGTACGTCCGAGGCCCTACCGGGGGGTCTCGGACGAGGCGGAGAACGGGCAGCTGGGCTCTTCTGCTGTTGCTGAGACTACAGGGACCTGGACTTGACCTTCCACGCCGCTTTGTCCTTAGCGCAGGGGTTAGGTAGCACAAGGCAGTACGGGTGTCAGTAAGGAGCACAGTGATGAGCACAGTGGCAGGTAACCCCTGCTGCGCCTGGTCCCCTATCCCGTCGGTCGTTCTGCCCGCACTGTACCCTCGTGTGGCTGGCGTTTGAGGGAGTGGTTGGGTGCATTAACCCGGACGTGACGTTTTGTCAGAGGAGTTCGGTTGGGACGGAGGTAACGAGGTTGTTTGCTGAGCCCAGCCTCTAGCGAATCGGAGAATTAGCATCCTGTCCGAGGTCTTTCGGGGCGGGGCCTCGGCGAGAGGGTCTCGGCGAGAGGGCCTCGGCGGGGCGGGGAGCTTTTGGCCTTTCGCATGAGGCTTCGGCGCAAGGCCTCGGGCGAATCGGAGAAATCTGCTGAGACCTTGCGGTAATCTTTCGGCTTTGATTTTTGTAAGGTCTAAGCAATATTTTTGGTTCTTGCTTAGGGTACCCCTTCTTGTGGTATCCGACAGTAGCCCCCGAGCCTCGGGAGGAGTGAGGGCACTCTCCTGAGGTTTTGTCGAGACTTGGCTCACAACAGCTCCTGTTTGGGATTGTGTTTTGTACTTGAGGCCTCGGTGGGTGCGCACGAGCGCACCCGCCGGGTGTAGCCTCGAGGCCCTGGAGGAGTGATTTGACTCCTCCAGGGGCTTTTCTTACGTCGTGCGATGGATTTTTATTGCGCTAGCCGAGCTTATGAATGCAAGTTCGGGTTGCTGAGCCTCGGTTTAGTTATAGGAAGAACCCCCGAGCCTCCGCTTGGAGCAAGAGGACGACCAGGAGTTTCTCTGTCTTTTTTGCATTGCCCTCACGCATCCGTTTTGTTCAGAAGGAGGAGTGGAGGGTGTCATGCTACCCTCGGTGGGCACGAGCAGTGACACCTCCGGTGAGCTGTTATCGGATAAGTCCGAGTGGAGGCCCAAACCCCGTTCGTTAGGGGTCGGCTAGCGGTCCAGAGACGCACTCCAAGAGTACTAGAGGGTTTCTCTAGTGGGTGCCGGGGCCGTTCGCTAAGCCCCGGTGGCTCGGTGCCTCCCTACAGTGGGATCCCATTCGGAGACCTCCCTGCTGGTCTCGGACACGACTTAGAGCGTCCCAAGCAGTCGTCTGCTCGGGTCTCGGCCAAGCGTGGGCTCGCCCATAGTCGTCCCTGACTCTGTTGCCCTAGGGAAACTGTCGAAACGCTTAGGGGCCCAGCCTTCGAACCCCTGGACCGTAACGGGCTTGATGCCTTTTTATCGTGTTTTTTCGAGTCTTCAGGTGCGGGCTTGGGTTGCTTGTCCTCGTCTTGGGTGCAGGAGGAGCCCCCGAGCCTCCGCATGGAGCGAGAGGGCGGTCAGGGGTCCCCCTGACTTTTTTGTTCAACCCTCGCACATCCTTTTCGTTCGGACAGAGGGGTTGTTTGTCGAGCCCACTCGTGTGCGAACCTGGGTCGCTGGGTCTCGGCAAACTTGCAGGAAGAGCCCCCTGTCCTCTGCATGGAGCGAGAGGGCCGTCAGGTGCTCTCCTGGCTTTTTATATGCCCCTCGTGCGTGAGGGTTTGTTTGCTGAGACCCCCTCGGGTGCGAGTCTGGGTCGCGGGGTCTCAGCATATCTGCAGGAAGAGCCCCTTAGCCTCTGCACGGAGCGAGAGGGCGGTCAGGAGTTCCCCTGGCTTTTTATGCGACCCTCGCGCATCCTTTTCACTCGGAAGGAGGGGGTTGTTTGCTGAGCCCCCTCGAGTGTGAGCCTAGGTCGCTGGGTCTCGGCAAAGTTTGCAGGGAGAGCCCCGAGCCTCCGCATGGAGCGAGAGGGTGGTCAGGAGTTCCCCTGGCTTTTTGTGTGACCCTCGCACATCCTTTTCGCTTGGAAGGAGGGGTGGAATATGCCAGGCTACCCTCGGTGGGCACGAGCGGTGACACTTCCGGTGAGCTGCTATCGGGTAAGTCCGAGTGGAGGCCCGTGCCCCATTCGATAGGGGTCGGCTAGTGGTCCAGAAACGCACTCCAAAAGTATCGGAGGGCTTCTCTATTGGGTTCTAGGGCCGTTCGATTGGCCCCGGGGGCTCGGCGCCTCCCTACGGTGGGATCCCATTCGGAGAACTCCCTGCTGGTCTCGGACACGACTTAGGACATCCCGAGCGATCGCTTGCTCGGCCCTCGGCCATGTACAGGCTTGCCCATAGTTGTCCCTAACTCTGTTGCCCTAGGGCGGCTGTCGAAACCCTCTGGGGTCCAGCCTTCGAACCCCTGGACCGTAATGGGCTCAGCGCCCAGTTCCTTAGTATGGAAGGAATCGGCTGGGGGAATATTCCCCTCCCATCGACCGACAACGGTAGGCGTGCCTTTTGAGGCGGTCTCTCGGGGCCTGCCGTTGCTACGGTTGGAAGTGACGCGGTGTCAGCGGATAGGACATAACCGCCCGTGCGATCAATGAGGAAAAGGTGGGCGCGTGGGCGGTGAAATTGGATCTGGATTTACTGTGCCCGGACTCAAGGGAAACTTCCCCAATTTTGTTGCCTGACCGTTTCGTCCTTTCCCTGCATAAATATGGAATGAGTCTCGACCATCCCCTCCTTACCTTGCCCGTACTCGCCTTTTCCGCCTTCGAGCCATTGCCGAGAACAGAGAGCGCCGGGGTGAAGAAGGGAGAAGAGGGAGCGAGAGAGAGAGAGAAGCGAGAGAGACTTACCGCCGTAGCCCTCATTCTCCATCACACAATGGCCGGCGGTCCTCCTGTCATCCTCCCGGCGGATCCTTGGGAGCCATCCGATGTGTCCGTGGAGGTGCTGCAGTCCCTCGTCGATGACGGCCTTCTTCGTCCGATCATCGACCCCGATAGGCTTGAGTGGATTGCTCCGTTGGGCGAGCGGGAGCCGCGGCCACGCGAAGGGTACGTCGTGAGCTTCGTCTCTTTCCACGAGCGTGGTCTCGGTGTGCCGGCGGACCGATTCATGCGGGCGCTCCCGCATTACTACAGGGTGGAGCTACACAACTTCAACCCAACTCCATCGCGCAGGCGGCTATTTTCATCGCCGTCTGCGAGGGGTATCTGGGGATTGCCCCCCATTGGGAGCTGTGGCTCCACCTCTTCCGAGCAGGGCATACCACCAAGCCGGCGGGTACGACGGGTACGAGGAAGATGGTGAGGGCCGGCGGCTGCACTCTCCAGGTGTGCCAAGACCGGCAGCACCTGTACATCCCGGCCTAGCTGGTACACCAGCTAGTTCTATCTCCGCAATGATGATGACGGGCTTCCCCCCTACACTGGACGGATCGTGGAGGACTGTCCGGAGAAGTGGAGGTATGGCATCCTGAGAGAAGAGCAGCCCAAGCTGCAACCGCTCCTCTAGAGAAGCTGCGGAACTGCTGCCTTACGACGGCTGTGGACGTGGCGGCCTTCCACCGCCAGAGGGTGCTGCCGCTGATAGCTCGGCGGCGGCGCCTGTTTGATATGAGACCGGATGAGCCAATCGAGGGCATCCGGATGTCTGCCGCCGCCCTCTCCGAGGAGGCGGTTCTACGTTGGGTGAGGGAGACGGTGGACGGGAAGATGAAGAGCGGTGGTCTGACCCACATTGTCATGCGCCCGTTGCGGGGGTATCTCTCCTTGGTAAGTCACGCGTCGCTGCAGCCCCCGAGCCCTCTCTATTTCTCATCATTTCCCATTCCCTTATGCACGTTCGCTGTTCCTACAGGGGATGAGGGGCCTTGTGAGCCTCCCGCCGCCCGTTCGAGGGGCGTGAGGGCGCGAGCGATCAAGCAGAGCACGCCGAGGCGTAGCAAAAAAAATGGAAGGACGCCAAGGCGCCAAGCGCGCCTGGCGATTCTTGCGCGCCAGAAGCTACATGAGCATCGTTGGTAGCAAAGGAAGGACAGCCTCCCGCTGGAGGAGTCCCCGTCGCTGTCGCTATCGACGGACACCTCGGACGGAGACGACGAGGGCGAGAGGGGGCGGGGTCCCCTGGGCTATCTCCCTGACATTGAGGAGACAGCGCCCGAGGCGTCAGCAAGTAGCCCGGCGCTCCTAGGAGGAGGGGGTGGAGATAGCGCCCCGGGGTCGACGATCGCTCACCCCGCGTCCGAGGCTGACACGCCCGAGCTATGGGCACTGGGGAAGCGTGTCGTCAGCCCGTCGGGCTTGACAGAGCAGGCGGCAGCGGGGGCGACGCAACTGCCACCGCAGGGGGTTGAGGGGGCACCGGAGCCTAACGAGGGTCGGTCGGCACTAGTGGATGCTGGGGCCGTGCCTCCGCCACCGCCGCAGTCGTTGTAGAGGAGAACCGCGGTGCCGAAGCGGCTGCAACCCTGCTCGAGGTGAGTGTTTTTTCAGTGACGTTCGCATTGTCTCTTGCTCGCTTTATGGTCATCGGCTGACCAAGTGGGTGTTTTGCCTTTAGTCGGAAGCGTCAGGTGGAGGTGCTAGCCTTGGCGCGCGCATAAAAGGCACTCATAGTGGGCACCGGTCCCACTTGCTCACCAGCGGCGAGGCGCAAACCGCCATGTGACTGATGTGGCGTCGATGGAGGCCGACTGATGGTCGGGCGTTGGGAAGAGTCCGATCTGAGCCAAGGAGCGCGCCTCGATCGCCGAGGCCCATGAGTCCGATGGGGCAAGGCCGAGGCCCCCGGGACGGGGCGAGGCCGAGATGGTCGAGGCCGAGATGGTCGAGGTGTCTTGCGGTGGCCGGTGGCCAGAGATTCGGAGATGGAGGTGGGGCAACCTTTGGTGCCGCCCCTAGCCCAAGGCCTGCCGCCATCGCAGGAGAGCGCCCGGGAGGTGGAGGTTCCGGTGACCTCTCCTGCCGATACTTCCCATGGGAAGGATGCGGCGGATGTCGGCGGACAAACACCGCCCGAGCGGCCGATTCAGCTCTGGCGAGGGAACTCGGCCCTCATGCAGGTACGACCCGAGCCCCGCGGGTGGAATCACCCGCGTATATCGTGGCTGAGCCGGGATGACCCAGAGGGGGAGCCTCTATTCGCCCTCGAGGATGCGGTCAAGGGGGGCGCTGGAGCTCCTTCGAGCAATATCGCCGACTGGCGGTGTAGTTGCTGCGAACGGCACTGTCCGTCATGGACGACGATCTGCCTGGCGTCGCCCAGGTAAGCGTCCTCTTTTCTCGTGTGGTGTCGTCTTGTTCTGAGTCTTTTCGCAATGCATGACCTCTATTCTACCTATCCAGGAGCTCGAGGCCCGGTCTCTCGGGAAATCGTTGTTCCTCCGTCAAGAGAGAGACGCCTGGGACCAACTTGGGCAGCAGAGGGACACTGCTGCATAGCGCCAACAAGCTCCCTATCGGTAGCGGGCGCTGGAGGCGGACGACCTCCGCCTTCATTGTGCAGATATGCGGGCCGAGGCGACCATGGCTCAGGAGCAGGTCACTCCTTTGGAGGCGCGAGTCAAGGAGCTAGAGGAGGAGGTGACCCGGGTGGCCGGCGAGCGGGACGCCCTTCTTTCCCGGGTTGAAGAGGCGACGGTCTCTGCCAAGTCCGTTGCTGCGTAGTTGGGTGAGACAAAGGGCGCCCTGGACGAGGCCCTCAAGGCGGCCGAGGCTTCCCGGGTCGATGCCTTGGCTTGGAAGGAGAAGTTCGAGGGTAAGTTCTGCCCCCTTTATTTTGTTTATTTTTCTTGCGCTCGGCCCCCTAACTCTCTGGTGTGGTATAGAGCTGGAGAAGGAGGCCTCCAAGGCGACCGAGGCATCATGGGTCGAGGTCCAGCACTAGAAAGAGAAATCCGATGGTAAGTCCCATAGGCCTTTGCCCCTATTCGACTTATTCCTCTTTCGTGCTTAACCTCATCCTGCTCGTTTTGGCGCAGGGTTGGAGAAGGAGATTTCCTGGGTGGCAGAGGCCTTTGTCGCAGTGTAGGCGACGCTCGAGGCCGAGATCGAGGAGCACGACGCGTTGCAGGCCGCCGCTCGTACCGTCTGCGAGGCTCTAGCTGTTGAGGGGGCTCAGTCGGGTAGCTCCCTCAGGAGTCGCCTGACTGCGTTGAGTGGCCAAATGCGGGAGCGACTTCGGACGGCGTTGCATACAGGCGTCAAGCGTGCCCTGGCCGTCGTCTCTTCGCACTACGCCATCAACCTCGAGGCCGTCAGCGACGGTTACATCTTGCCTGATGATGACGAGGAGGCTGATGAGGAGGTCACCAAGCTGATGGAGGCGGCTGAGGTCCCTGGTGCGGCGCTAGCCAGTCTGTTTGAAGAAGAAGTGGTTGCCTCTGCGCCCGCCGCCGACGCAGGAGATCCTGAGCCTTGACCTGGGCCAAAGGGGCCATGTAAACGAACTAAGTTATTGTCGTGTCGTGACATTTGTGGCCGTCGAGGCCTTTTAAAGTATTTGTGCGTACGCTTTTTTAATTGGTTTATATCGTTTTTCCAAGCCTCTACCTTCTGCATTGCTTCTAGACAAGGTCTGTGCAAAAGATTTCCTCGAAACCTGAGCTGCCCCTCCGGCGAAAGGTGGTGAGGGAGTTGCCGTAGCCCAGAGGCATAAGCAGTCTCGCCACTCGGCCGGCCTCTTGCACTCGAGGCGCGCTTTCGGTCCTTAGATTTTTATACACGGTCTGTCAGAGTACGCAAGAGAGTTTGGCATGGAAATTTATTCAAAAAACGATTAAAAATAGTGTCTGGGACTTAGGCCCCCCCCGATTCTAGCCCCCGAGGGGGCCTCGGCTCTGTAGAGGCAGAGCCGAGTCTCCCTTATAACGTTATTTCTACATCGGTTCCCCGTCGAGGGGGGAGTTTTCTCAAAAAATCAGAATAACTAAAGAACGCTTCTTTAATATATTTCGAGAAACAATATATACAATGCTTGGAGGTTTAAGGGTAGAAACGACGTAGCTTTTCTATGTTCCAAGCGTTGGTGAAGATTTCGCCCTTCTCGTTGGCCAACTTGTAGGTCCCGGGTTTTAGCACTTGGGCGATGATGTACGGTCCTTCCCATGGCGGGGTCAGCTTGTGGCGGCCCTTGTTGCTCTGCCTCAGTCTAAGCAACAGGCCGCCCACCTTTAGGTCTCGGCTTTGGATGCGCCAGGCTTGATAGCGTCATAGGGCTTGTTGGTACTTGGCTGAATGTAGCAGCGCAACGTCTCGGGCTTCCTCCAGTTGGTCGAGAGCGTCCTCGCGTGTAGTGCGGTTGCTTTGCTCGTTGTAAGCCTGCAGCCTTGGGGAGCCATACTCCAAGTCAGTGGGGAGGATGGCCTCGGCTCCGTAGACCAGGAAGAACGGCGTGAACCCCATGGCTCGGCTTGGTGTATTTCTTAGGCTCCAGATGACCGACGGAAGTTCGACCAGCCATTTCTTGCCGAATTTCTTCAACCGGTTGTATATCCTTGGCTTGAGGCCCTGAAGAATCATGCTGTTGGCACGTTCTACTTGGCCGTTCGTCCTAGGGTGTCCTACGGCCGACCAGACCACGTGGATGTGGTGGTCATCATAGAACGTCAGAAATTTATGTCCGGTGAATTGTGTCCCATTGTCAGTGATGATGGTGTTTGGGACTCCGAACCTGTGGACGATGTCCGTGAAGAACAATACTGCTTGCTCGGATTTGATTTGAGTGATCGGTCGAGCCTCGATCCACTTGGAGAATTTGTCAATAGCTACTAACAAGTGGGTTTAGCCCCCGGGGGCTTTCTGCAGAGGGCCAACCATGTCCAGTCCCCATACGGTGAACGACCATGTGATGGGGATGGTTTGGAGGGCTTGAGCCGGGAGGTGTGTCTACCGCGCATAGTACTGACATCCCTCGTAGGAGCGTACCAGCTTGGTAGTGTCGGCAACCGCCGTTGGCCAGTAGAACCCTTGGTGGAAGGCGTTTCCGATGAGCGTTCGAGGTGCAGCATGGTGTCCGCAGGCTCCTGCATGCAAGTCCCAAAGCAGGGCTTGACCTTCCCCAGTGGCGATGCATCGTTGGAGGACGCCAGATGGGCTTCGTTTGTACAACTCACCGTTGCTGACGATGTAAGTTTTGGCTCGTCGCGCCAGCTGTTGGGCCTCGGCTCTATCTGCAGGAAGCGCTCCTTGAGTGAGGCAATCAAGGAGGGGGACTCGCCAGTCCACCCCTCGGTTGGCCTCGGGAGGCTCTGTATTGATTTCCATGGCCTCGGGCTCGGCCACTTGGGTCTCGGCAACAGAGGGGGCCTTGGGCCCTGTGGGTGGCTCGGCTGATGGGCCTTCTTGTGTTGCCGAGGCATAGTCCACCGAGGGCTTGTGCAGGTCTCTGGCGAATATGTTCGAGGGGCCGAGGCCCGTGCCGATGCCATTTTCGCCAGTTCGTCCGCGGCCTCGTTGAACTTCCACGCAATGTGGTTGAGTTCGAGACCGTCAAATTTATCTTCAAGGTGACGTACCAGTTTGCAGTACGCCTCCATTTTGGGGTCATGACAATTCGAGTCCTTCATGACCTGGTCGGTGACGAGCTGTGAATCCCCCCGTACGTCGAGACGCCGCACTCCAAGTTCGATAGCGATCTGCAAGCTGTTGACGAGAGCTTCGTACTCGGCTGCGTTGTTGGAGGCGGTGAAGTGGAGCCGAATTATGTAACGCACATGCACTCCAAGGGGGGAGATGAAAATCAGGCCCGCGCCTACCCCGGTCTTCATCAGAGACCCGTCAAAGTACATGGTCCAGCATTCTGATTGGATTTGAGTAGGTGGCAGCTGGGTGTCAGTCCACTCAGCCACAAAATCGACTAAGACTTGGGATTTAGTTGATTTCCGAGGCACAAAAGACAGGGCCTCCCCCATGAGTTCGACCGCCCACTTGGCTATTCTACCCGAGGCCTCCCGGTTCTGGATTATCTCCCGTAGAGGGAAGGATGACACCACGGTCACCGGGTGGGATTCGAAGTAGTGACGCAGCTTGCGCCGAGCCAAGACTATGGCGAAGACCAGCTTCTGGATATGGGGGTAGCATGTCTTAGTTTCAGAGAGTACTTCTCTAATGAAGTAAACGGGTCATTGGACAGATAGAGCATGCCCCTCCTCTTGCCTCTCGACTACTACTGCCGCGTTGACCACCTGGGTTGTTGCGGCGACGTAGAGCAAGAGGGCCTCACCCTCGGTTGGTGGTACCAGGACGGGGGGGTTGGTGAGTAATGCCTTGAGCTTGGTGAGGGCCTCTTGCCTCGGGGTCTAGGAAAAGCGGATTTTCTCAAGAGATGAATGCAGAGGTAAACCTTTTACGCCAAGGCGTGAGATGAAGCGACTGGGGCATAAGACATCCCGTAACTCTCTACTCCTTGAGGTCCTAGAGCCCCATGTTGGTCACGGCCGAGATCTTCTCAGGTTGGCCTCGAAGCGTTTTGAGACTATGAATCCCAAGAGCATGCCTCGGGGACCCGAAGACACATTCGGGGTTAAGCTTGATGCCCTTCTCCTAAGGCATTTGAAGGCGATCTCGAGGTCATTGGCGAGGTTTCTTGGCCTTTTGGACTTGACTACGATGTCATCCACGTAGGCCTCGATAGTTTGCCCGATGTGCTTGCTGAAGACTTGGGTCATGCACCATTGGTACGTGGCCCCTGCGTTTCTAAGACCAAATGGCATAGTTCTATAGCAGTACATGCCAAATGGGGTGATGAAAGAAGTCACGAGCTGGTCGGACTCTTTCATCTTGATTTGATGGTAACTAGAATACGCATCAAGGAAGGATAAGGTCTCGCATCCTACAGTGGAGTCAACGATTTGATCAATCCGAGGCAACGGGAATGAAACCTGTGGACATGCTTTATTTAACCCGGTGTAGTCTACGCACATCCTCCATTTTCCGTTTTTCTTCCTTACTAATATAGGATTGGCTAACCACTCTGGATGGGATACTTCCTTGATGAACCCGGCCGCCAAGAGCTTCTACACCTCCTCGCCGATGGCCCTGCGCTTCTCCTCATCGAATCGGTGCAGGCGCTGCTTCACTTGTCTAGAGCCGGCCCGGACGTCCAAGGCGTGCTTGGCAACCTCCCTTGGTATGCTCGGCATGTCCGAGGGGCTCCATGCGAACATATCGCCATTCGCGCGGAGGAAGTCGACGAGCATGGCTTCCTATTTGCTGTCGAGGGTGGCGCTGACCGTCAACGTTCGGCCGTTGGAGCAGTTGGGGTCGACCGGGACGAGCTTGACAGTCTCTGTGGGCTCGAAAGTCCCAACGCGGCGCTTGGAGTCGGGTACTTCGCTACCGAGTTGGTCGAGGTTGACGATGAGTGCCTCGACCTCCACGATAGCCTCTGCGTATTCGATGCATTCGACGTCGCAGTCGTATGCATGCTCGTACGTGGACTCGATGGTGATGACGCCGTTGGGGCCGGGCATTTTGAGCTTGAGGTAGGTGTAGTTCGGGACCGCCATGAACTTGGCGTAGCACGGGCGCCTCAGAATGGCGTGGTAGGTTCCCTTGAACCCAACCACTTTGAAGGTGAGGATCTCTTTGCGATAGTTGGAGGGAGTGCCGAAGCAGACTGACAAATCAATGCGTCCGAGGGGTCGTGCGCGCTTCCCTGGCATGATGCCTTGGAAAGGTGCGGCACCCCCTCGGAGCATCGACTGGTCGAGCTCTAGGAGCTCCATGGTGTTGGCGTAGAGGATGTTGAGGCCGCTACCTCCGTCCATCAGCACTTTGGAGAGCCGGGTGTTGTCGATAATCGGGTCGACGACGAGCGGGTATTTCGGGGTTTGGGACATAATTGGGGTGGTCCTCCCGATCGAAGGTGATCGCCTCCCGAGACCAGTTAAGGTACTAGGGAGTAGCTACCTCAACCGAGAAGACTTCCCGACGTTCCCTCTTTCATTGACGCATTGTGAGGCACGCTGAAGGCCCGCCAAAGATCATAAAGGCATTGTGCACCTCAGGGAACCCATCGTCCTTGTCGTGGTGCATTCTT